>PVIY010000915.1:0-148351 GCA_004026745.1 Myrmecophaga tridactyla
TTGATGCTGGCGTATCGGGCAGTGCCAGTGAGGTTCTTATCTTCTCTGTATGGTATGTGCTGCCTTGTCCTCTCGTCTCTGTACTTTTTGGCCAAGCCAAAGTCAATGAGGTATAACTGGTTTAATCCTGCGAAAGGCAAGTCCTGGGAAGTATCACTATTCAGGTTTCTTTTCCTGTTGTCCGGTGGAGCTCCTAAAGGCTTGTTACCGTGACGGCCCGTGCCCATCAGGAAGTTAGCTGGTTTTATGTCCCTGTGTATAAAATTGTTCGCATGGACAAACTCAATTCTACTTATCATCTGGTCGGCTAGCATCAGGATGGTTTTCATGGTGAACTTCCGGGAGCAGAAATTGAAGAGGTCTTCGAGGCTGGGCCCGAGGAGGTCCATGACCAGGGCGTTGTGGTCTTTCTCCTGGCCGAACCACCGCATGCGCGGGATGCCGGCCCCGCCCTGAAGGACAGTGTAGAGGTAGCTCTCGTACAGCAACTGCGGGTGCCTGGCCCTCTGCGATTCCAGCTTCACTGCCACTTCCTCGCCGCTGGGGATGGTGATCGCTAGATAAATGTCCCCGAAGGAGCCAGCCCCGATCTTCCGTACCAGTTTGTATCTCCCGCCGACGATGAAACCGGCCATGGAGTCGCTGGAGCTCGCCATCCCGAGATGTGAAGATGGCGGCGGGCTGGGGCCTAGCCACTGGGAGGCAGACGACGACCTCAGGGTGCGGTGGAGAGCGACAGGAAATGGAAATGGAGGTTGTTTCCCCGAGTCACCGGGCCCCGAATCGGCCGAGGGGGGCCCCCCGATCTCCGCCTCTCAGCTAGCAGTCAGGTAATTTTTGGCCAAGTCACAGTTTAAGCGCGGGTTCTTGCCGTTGCCAGGCTGGCGGGCTGATGTCCCAGCAGCAGTTGCTGCCTCGCTTGCGTGGTGACGTCGCAGATTGAAAAGGGGGTGGGGCGCTACCCAAGCCATCAGCGACAACGCTGACACCCACCGGAGGAACCCTGTCACTCCACCCACGCCGCCATCTTGTTACTTCCTGTGGCTTTTAAAAAGATTTTAAAGAGATACTATAGACAATGTTATGACAATAATTTGGCAGTTTGAATAATAAAAATTGCTTGAAGTCATCATTTAAACAAAACGGAGTAAGAATAGGAAATCAGAATATTTCGATATCTAATCATGAATTTGAGTCTGTAATTCAAAACGTACTCTCACAGCAGACTCAAAGTACAGTTGGCATTACAGTCGAATCCTTACAAATGTTTAAGGAACTCATGAAATAACACCAATAACAGATAAAATCTTACAGAAAATAAGGAATATTTCCAAAGTGTTTGTATAAAGACAACATAGCCTGATGTTAAACATTACAAGGGCACTACAAAATGATAATTACCATCCAAAGTCACTCAGGAACATAGATGCAAAAAACTAATAAAAAATTAGCAAATCAAATCCAAAGATATATGAGAAGCTGGAACGACTATGCCAAGAATTCAATTGTGTTTTAACATACAAAACTCAATTAGAGGGGATTGTGGGAAGAGTAGAGAGCTCCAACAAACAGGAAAAACATGAAGAAAAAGATACACCCTGTCATATTTTGATTATGTTATCAAATGCAAAGGACAAGGAGAGAGTTCTGAAAGCTGCCAGAGACAAGCATGTTATATATAGGAGGGTCCTATTAGGTTAATTGCCGATTTCTCATCAGAAACCATGGAGGCAAGAAGGCAGTGGATTGAAATACTTACTGAAAGAAAACAATTGCTAAACAAGAATTTTGTCAAGGGAGAGACTTTCTTTAAAAATCAGGAAAGATTAAGACAGTCTCAGATAAAAGCTGAGGGATTTTTACCACCACTAGGTCTGTCCTACACCAATGCTAAAGGTGAAATGCTAAAAGACTGAAATGATAGGACACTAGACAGTGATTCGAAGTGGTATAAAGAAATAAAGATCAGTGGTGAAGGTAACCATTTTGGTAAAGACAAATGTCAGTATTGTTGAATTCTTTTCTTTGGTATGTACCTCCACTTCATACTTCCTACAGGTGCTAAAATATAACTGCTTAAAAAGATAGTACAAAGATATAAGTGGTAAAAAGTACAAAAGAAGGTTGGGGAATGGAGGGTTAGAGCACAAGTATATGTGTATGTTGTTTATGTTAAGTTGGTTTCAAGCCAAATATGGTTTTTATATATTTAGGATTTAAAAAATTAACTCGATGGTACCCACAAGGAAAATGTATGAAAAAAGATAACCAGATAGAAAAGAGAAGGAACTCAATATGGTACAACTCAAAAAACCAAATAAATATAAAAGTACCATTAAAAGAAAAATTGAAGGGCACAGAATGTTTAAAACTTACAAAGGTTGAATGGCAAAATGGCAGAAAAAGTCCCACATCAGTATTGAGTTTGAATGCAAGTGAATAAAACTCTGCAGTCAAAGGCACAGATTGGCAGAATAGATTTTAAAAAGCATACAAACTATATGCTGTCTGCAAGAGACAGACCTTCAAAGGTACCAGTAGCTTGACAGTGAAAGAATGGGAAAAATATGCCATGCAAGTAGCAACTAAAAAAGAGTGGGGTAGCTATACTAATATCAGCTAAAATAGACTTAAAAGCAGTTTTGAGGAACAAAGATGGTCATTTTGTCCTTATATAGGGATCAATTCATAAAAAGATGTAACAACTATAAATATATAGGCCCCTAACAGTGGGGCCCCAAAATATATGAAACAAATACTGACAGATTTGAAGGGAGAAATTGACAGTTCTACGATAATAGTATGAGACTTTAATATACCAATCTCAATAATGGATAGACTAGTCATAAGATCAGTGAGGAAATACAAGATTTGAACAGTACTCTAAGCCAACTAGTTACCATATCTTAGGTCACAAAATAAGTCTCAATAAATTTAAAAATATTGATATCACATTATGTATCTTCTCTGACTGCAACCTAATGAAGTTAGAAATCAATAACTAAGGAACAAATGGAAAATTCACAAACGTGGAATTAAGCAATGTACTCTTAAACAATGAACAGGTTAAAGAAGAAATCACAAGGGAAATTAGGAAATATCTTGAGGTGAATGAAAATGAAAATACAACATACCAAAAATCAATGAGATGCAGGAAAGGCAGAGCTGAGAGGGCAAATTTAGATTGATAAATGCTTAAATTAAAAATGAAGAAAGGGCGGGCAAAGGTGGCTCAGTGGCAGAGTTCTTGCCTGCCATGCGGGAGACCTGAGTCCGGTTCCCAGTGCCTGTCCATGTTAAAAAAAAAAAAAAAAAAAAAAAAAAAAAAAAAAAAAAAAAAAAAAAAATGAAGAAAGACTTCAAATGAGAGATCCGACGAAAAAAATGTAATAACTCGAAAAAGAAGAGAAAACTAAGCCTAAAATGAACAGAAGGAGTTAACAAAAATTAGAATGGAGATAAATGAAATAGAGAACAAAAGCAATAGAGAGAATCAACACAATCAAAAGTTGGTTTGTTGAGAAGATCAATATAATTGACAAATCTTTAGCTATACTGACAAAAAAAAGAGAGGATATAAATAATGAAATAAAAAATAAATTGGGGCACTACTACCAGCCTGGTTGAAATAAAAAGTACTTATAAGAGGATACTATGAACAACTGTATACTAGTAAATTAGATAAACTAGATGGAATGGAGAAATTCTTAGAAAAACAAAAACTACCTACACAAGCTCAGGAGGAATAGAAGATCATAAAAAAAAAAAAAAAAAAATCCCAACAAAGAAAGCCCAGGATCAGATGGTTCAGAGGGGGAATTTTAACAAACATTTCAAGAAGACAACTCCAATTCTTCTCAAACTCTTCAAAAAAACTGGAGGGGACAAATTCATTGTAAGAGGCCAGTAACACTTATACCAAAGCCAGAGAAAGATACCACAAGACAAAAAAAAAAAATTGCAAACCATTATCTCCTATGAATATAGATGCAAATGTCCTAAAAAAAAATACTAGCAAACCAAATAAAACAGCACATTAAAAGAATTATACACCTTTAACAAGGAGGATTTATCCCTGGCATGCACAGATAGTTCAACATAAGATCAATTATATGCCCCTTCAAGACATTTTAAAGTTACCTACTGATCTGTCAAATCTTAAACCTCCTACCTGGACACCCTAGAAGCCATGATCTTTTTTTTGGGCGGGGGGGGTTGCATGGTCCAGGAATCAAACCCAGGTCTTCCGCATGGAAGGCGAGCATTCTACCACTGAACCACCTGTGTACCCCTGAAGCCTTGATCTTTTACACCTGTTAATTTGCAACCCACTTGCCAGCCCTTTTCTATTTCTCCAAGTTCTCTGACCTTGAAACAACATATTGAGTTTAGGGAACCAATATATGAAATTCCTCTCTTCTCAGAGTAATTGAGAGAGACACACAAACAACTGGGGCAGAAATTTTATTATTGATTAAAAGCTCAGTTTGAACATAGCCATGGCATGACCAGCTGTCTCCTGCTGTCCAAATATCCTCTGCTTATAAAAACTCCGCTCTTAGTGGATTATGGCCCACCTTGGTTCACATTAGCCTCATCTTAATAATATTTTCAAGATCCTATTTAAAAATGCGTTCACATCCCCAGGACCAGGGCTCAGAACTTGAACCTGTCTCTGTGGAAACATGATTCAATCAATAACACTGTACAAGGAGGCCACAGAGAAAGATGGCAATCTACACATGCTCAGTTTCATGTCTCTAATTTACCTATAAGTCACTTGTCCTCCATATCCCTGACCCAGAAAATATGAGAGGATAGAGAGAAATTAGAAATATTCTTCCCACATCATCACCTTCCTGGAGGCTAGAGAAGAAATCCCTTACTTTAAGTGGCAATGAGAGGAAACGAGAATAAGTTAAAATAAAATATGCTAGCAATTTACTCTCATCTAACTTAGAATTAAAGTATCTACATTGTACAGAATCTTTAATTGGGTTGATTGTAAGTGTTTGGATAGAGGTGATGGTAGCACATTATTGTGAGTGTAATTGTGAGTGCTGAATTATACATGTGAATGTGGTTGAAAGGGGAAGTTTAGGATCGTGTATGTCACTAGAAGGGAAGCTAGAGGATAAAACATCGGACTGTATAACATGGGAAAACTTCTTGTGGATGATGACTGTGGTTAACAGCACAAATATAAGTATGTTTTTTCATGAATTTGAACAAATGTGCATCACTATTTCAAGATATTAACAATAGGGGGGTTATGTATGGGAAAAATATACCTAATGCAAACTGTGGACTATAGTTAACAATAATATTTTAATACTCTTTCATCGGTTGTAACAAAGGTACCACACAAATGCTAATTGTCAATAATAAGGTGGTATAAGAGATACAGGGTTTTCTTTTTGGAGTAATGAAAATGTTCTAAAATTGATTGTGGTGATAAATGTACAACTCGGTGAATATACTGCAAGCCATGTATTATACACTTGGGCTGGATTGTATGGTATGTGAATATATCTCAATAAGCTGCTTTTAAAAAATGAAAAGCAATTACAGACCAAAAAAAAATCCACAAAGATTCCAAAAAAGAAAAGAAAAAACCCAAACATATGAAGTAATACAGACAGCCAAATTAATACCAGAATCTGTTAGAAATTTCAATTAGGTAAAAATCAAGGAAATAAAATGAGTTCCCATTCCTTTTTGACCACAACAAATATTTGTCATGTATGTCACTGGAAAGTGTAAGAAGATAATTCCTTCTTTGTAAGTTGTGCATCCCCTGTTTCAAGATGAAAAGAATCTGCCAGGAAAGCAGGCAGACTTCCCACTATTGCATGGAATAGCTTCTTAAGACCTCTAGGCTGTTAAACATCTTGTTTTTTTTTCTGATAAGGTCCTCTCTTTCTATATTGTGGATTTATATTTCCCAGAAACATAACATTATTGGAGATGGAAGTGAATAGTCATGGTAGTTATTTCTGTTATAAAATGAGGATGAATTATTATTTTTCTATTAGACAAAGTTTTCTCCCAGGATATCTCTGAAGTCCATAAGAAAGCCTGACTGTGACCTCTTCACTACCTCAAAAGGCCGTGACTAAGATAGCAGAGGAAACAAGGCAAATCCATCCATGATATTTTGGGCATGAATTATTCATTGATAGATTACTACTTATTCAAGGATAATTACAGTTTTTTTTTAAATATTAATTGCACCATGTTGCATGGACAACAAAGTTGAAGTTCAGCAGAAAAGGCAAAAGGAAGCCTTTCTGGATAATCAATGGTCTATGATTTATTCCGTAATGCTCGCCTCCACCTTCCTGGCTCAGCAATGTGGAATCATTTTTGCTTTCTGTATCTGCAGTTTTTTGCTTTTGTTTTCTTCTCCCTATAGTGATTTCATCCAATAATTGCCAAACAAAGTGCCGGGAAATGATAGGCTCCAAAATCCCATACTTGGCGGAAAACATAAAATAGAGAAACAAATACCTCAATCTAATATATTTTTGTGTGTTCATTATGAAATGAAGATAGAATCGTCACTCTTATTTTAGACAAAAGGAGGTTTTACACACAAACTTTGTGAAGCTTCTAGACAAACTGCATTCATAAATAAAGAGAATAATTGTTATGCCTCTGACGAAGATTCTATAACAAGAAAATTATTCTAAAGCAGTTTTCAACAAGAAACAGAAGGATATTAGGGAAAATATCTGTTTAATATATTTAATAATATTCAAGAAAAGATATACCCTGTAAAGATCACTTTAGTCTATATAAGATAAAAATGAAATGAAAATGAAAAAGGATTTAACTGAGATGCAGAGGTAAAGAAATTGCATCTTGTTTGTATAAGAAAAAATATGAAACACTTGAAACCATTAACATTTGAATAAAATGTAGGATGAACTAAATAGTAATAATGTGAGCTAACTGGAAAATCTATATTGCAAGAAAGGTACAAAAGATGAAAATGTTAGAGATAGTTACTGTGGAGGATAAAATATAGATATATCGAAATTATGAAATGAATATTCCTAAAAATATGACTAGCTAAGTGGAACAGAAAGAACAATTAAAATATATTAAAAGAAAAATTTAAAAATTTAAATCTTAAAATTTTTAAAAATTTAAAAATTGAAACAATTTTAAAAAATTTAAAAGCCCAAGCCTTTATTTTGAGAAATCTTTGTAAATATCAGGAAAATTAAGTAAAATCAAACAAATGAAATCAAAGACGTAGTCTTGCGAAATTTTAAATTAATAAAAAAATACTTTAAGCTTAAATCTAGGAAAAAGTAGTTCCCAGAAAAGAATAAAAATAGACTGACCTCAAACTTCTCTAGAACAATAACCATGAGAAAACAATTTTGTGTCTCACAAAATTATTCTGTTTCCAAGTTGTTATTTATGGTGAACTGCAATGAAAAGCATTCTCAGAAATTAATGAGCTCAGAAAGAATTCTAGTTCCATAAACAAAATATTTGGCAACATAGCATATGAACCAAGACATGTTCAAAATAAACTTAAGAAAGGATTGGCAGGGAAGTATAATCAGTTGGACATAAATTTAAGTCTTAATAATTATAAAGTATACAAATACTAAAGTGAAGTTTTGAAAGAGAAGACATGTAGTTCTAAAAATACAACCAAAATAAGAGTCAGGGTCTAAAATATCAAAATATACCAGCAAAAATTGGAACGTATGGGAGGAAAGTAAAGGGAATGGAATAGAAATCTCAGTGTTTATTCTACCAGCTTGAACTCTTGAAAAGGCCACATGATCTGTTCACATTTTCATAAATCTAGGACAAACAGTATAAAAGACAAATACTTTATTGGTTAGAGTTCAGTTTTGCCTAGTACTTAATTAATTCTGGCTCGTGTAAAAAGAAAGGGTCATTTATTAAATCAAGAAATAATAAGCTCCTAGAATGTTTGGGAGGACTAAAGATTTCACTTTCAGCCCGAGCTTCAGGAACAACTTCTAAATCTAAATCATAAATACAGGACCGAAAGGAAATGCAGCAGTAGCCATAATTAGAAAGATATAGAATCGCAACGCGACCTACATAAGAGGGAAGCTACTTTTCTAGGTGCCAGGTCTCTGCTGTTACCACAGCTTAAAATGGTTGCCACACTTCTCATCTCTCTCCCCACATTACTTTGTTCTAAATCCAATACATGCATCAAAGAAGCTGATTTGTGAAATTTAAATTGCATCCTGAACTCAGCTGCAAGAGAGTCTGGAGAATGTTGTTATGGACATTCCCTCCTCTGCATAATAGGGAGATGGGATACATATTGTGCATAGTGTCTGCCAGAAATGCAAATAGGTCTAAAACTTTTCCCAGATAACCTGTGTATCAAAGATTAACAAAATAATACAAGTTATTTAGAAACAATGAGAATTTAAATTAAAATTTAAATAAAAATAAAATTTGGAAAAGGGAAAAGGAATATACACACAAGTAAGGTGATTTAAAATTAACAAGATTTGTCATTACATATAACAAAATCCTGTTAAAATATGCTATTTTCTAATTAAGATATATACTTTGCAAATTTATCTAAGAGTAAGTAAAAAATCTAAATGTACCTATGTCCCTGAAAGAACAAAGTAACTAAATCATGGTCCACAGAAGTGGGTAACATTGTTTGCACCTTTAATCCCCAAGATAATTATATATTTTTCTTTCTCTCTTTCTGCCTGTCTTTTTTCTTTCATCCATTCTTCCATCCATCATCCCATCATCTACCCATCAATCCCAACTTGTTTTACTATCTCTCCATCTATATGGAGAGAAATAATTTTAGAAATGATTATGGAAAACTTTCTAATTTTTTTATGGGGCTAGCATATCTGGCGAAACACAGAATGAAACCTGACAAGGATAAAATCAAAATGAGTAGTACTAATAATCAATTTCAATTATGAATGTTTTGGTAATTGGGTTGGATTATTGTTCCAAGTATTCATTTTACCCTTCACTGCTAGAGGATCACAGTTCTCTGTGCATCGTCATGTGATATGCAGTATCTCCCTATGGGAAAAATACAATTTCTCAACTCATTAACAACAGGCTTGGCCATGCGACTGGTTTGATAAATGAGATGTGGATGAACATGATCTTATATAACAGTTCTCAGGAAAAGATTTGGAGGTATCACTACCTCTTTTGCCCTTCTCCCTCTCTTAAGAGCTAAAGATAAGGGCTTCACTCTGAGCTTAGATCCCATAATGTTAAACTATGTGTTAAATTTTGGAATAAAACCTATGTAGTCATTATTATGTAGTAAACCATTATTATTATGTAGTAAACCATTATTTACTGTGGTTTAATAAAATCATGAATTTATTAAATAAATATTGTATAGATTATTTAATTTATTAAATTTAGCAAATATGTTTTATTGAAGTTGTTTGTATTTTTAGAGTATCTTGGCGTCCAGGTTCAAAAACAAAACAAAACAGTGGTATACAGAATAAAGGATTTTTGTTTTTTCCCCACATTCCCCTGTTACATTTTTATTATATTTCCTTGGCTCCACTCTAGTGTCTTTACCATTTGTAAAAATACGAACAACTTCAACAACACATATTTGTTAAATTCAATAAATTAAATAATATGTAAAATATTTATTTAATAAATTTATGATTTTGTTAAACCATAGTAAATAATGACTACATAGGTTTTACTCCAAAATTTAACACATAGTTTAACACTATGAAAATTATTAATGTAGTAGAGTAATAGATAAAATAAGAAAACAAACAAGCCTGTGATTATGCAAATGGGCTGTACAGATATGTTGGATAAAATCCCAAAACCATTGTGATGGTTAAGTTAAGGTGTCAACTTCTCTAGGTTATGATCTCCAATTGTTTGGTCAAGCAAGCACTGGTCTGATTGTTACTTCATGGATTTAAATCATCAGTAAGTTGATTCATCTATGGCTGATTACATCTACAATTAACAATGAGAGAAGTCTCATCCAATCACTGGAAAGCCTTAAAAAGGAGAACTGATGATTTCAGCAGTCAGAAGGAAGAATTTCCATGTCTACTTCAGCCTGCCAGATTCTTCTGGGGAATTCATCAAAAACCTTCATCAGAGTTCCCAGCTTGTAGCCTTCCTTATGGAATTCAGATTTGCCCATTCCCACAGTCACGTGAGCCAATCCCTATAATAAATCTCATAATATTTACATTATATATGTATATATATCTTCAGTCAGTTCTGTTTTCCTGGAGAGCCCTGACTAATACAACCCCTCAAAATAAAAAGGCATAATAAACTTCAATGGAAAAGTACATCATTAAGGTGATAAAGATTATTTCAATAGTGAACAGTTAGAGGTTTAATATTAAGAATAATTCAAGAATACCTGTTGTCGCTGCTATTCTCAAAATTGTTATGGAAATTTTAGCCAATATTTTGAGGTAAAAAATGTGTAATAATAATTTAAATGTTAGAAAGGAGGGAACCAAATTATGTAACACATTTAGAGAGCTGGGTGGAACATCACTGGAGTGAATAATAATGAATATTATACTCACAAGATAAAAATGAACCCACAGTAATCAATTCCATTCATATATATCAACATTAACATATTAGTTTATGTAATGGAACAAAAGATATCATTTACAATATAAAAATATATATATATACATAGATACATATGTTAAGAATTATATACATATATGCCTTTTCCTTATATTGTGACTAGAATATTTAAAAATCTAAAGTAGTATTATAATCCAGTTGGAAATAAGACTACTATGCACACACAGTTTTGGTATTTTCACAAAATTCTACTTCTTTGAAAGAACAAGATATTTTTGGCTTTTTTAAAAAATATTTTTTATTGTGAAATATAACATATATACAAACAATATATTTCAAAGTACATTTTAACAAGTAGTTTTAGAACAAATTTCAAAGTTTGGTATGGGTTATAGTTCCACCATTTCAGGTAGTTCCTAAAACACTGCAGAATATGAATAAATATCAATATAATGATTCAGCAGTCATGCTCATTTGTTAAAGCCTATCTTCTCTGTAAAACACCTCCTTTTCTTTGAGCTTTCTCCCATTCTTTAGGGATATTTGCACAATGGCCATTCTAACTTCTTCATGTTGTAAAGGGTTGTCAAAGTTATGGGGTAGGGAGATACAACTGGCTGACATTCTTGGAGAGACTAGTAACTCTGGGTTTCAGGCATGATCTGGCTTAGGAACCATCTGGAGGTTATAGGTTTCTGAAAAATAAACTTAGTGCGTGAAACTTTTATAGAGTCTCAGATGGAGCCCTGGGTATTCTTTAGAATTTACAGGAATACTGTTGGTTGAGGCTTGGCATACCATGGTGTGCTATTTTGCTAGCTGCCGGAATGCATTATATCAAAACCGGAATGGCTTTTACAAAAGGGGAATTTAATGAGTTACAAGTTTACAGTTCTAAGGAAGTGAAAGTTGTCCAAATTAAGGCACCAGCCAGAGGTTTCCTTAACTCAAGAAAGGCTGATACTGTCGGGAACAGCTCTGTCAGTCGGGAAGTCAGGTGGCTGGCATCTGCTGGTCCCTTGCTCCTGGGCTCCGATGCCTTCAGCCTCTGTTCCTGTCAGAGTTCCTCACTTTGCTTCTCTGAGGCTGGCGTTCATTTCTTGGCTTCCTTTGGCTCTCTTCAGTCCCTAGAACAAGTTTTTTCTTTTCATACTGAACTATGTATGACTCTACCTAATTCATTCTTCCACAAATCAATATCTCTTTTTTTAGATCTGCAATTGCTCTCATGCCTCTGCTGAATCATTGCATCCTTAAAAATAAAGGTCTGCCAGGCTAAGGGAGGGAATTAACATTGACCAACCAACCTGTGCCAGGGGCTTATATATGCTCTCATTTAATCCTCAACATGCCCAAGAAAGTAAGCAATAGTATCCCCATTTTACTTATGTGGATGTGCAAAACTCTCTTTTCTAGAATTTATGTTCCTCATATATACTGTTCCTTCAACAGAATAAATTAGCAGAAGTATAGTGTTTTTGTACCTCACAAGTCCATGCTACACTAAGGTAAATTTAGTTATGTCACTAAATTCTGTCAGCAGTTTAAAAATGTTTTATTTAGACATCATTAAATGTATATTATTTAAGTAACATCAATCAAGTTAACTCATTTTGTAACTAATAATTCAAGATACAAATGTGTGAGTTTATTCCTAACTATTGATTTATTTTTTATCCTGTATCAGTTTTCATAATTCATTGTAGAGGGGGCTTGAGAAACTCACCAACCTGCCGTAAACTGCTATTTCTATCTCTAACTGTATATATATATATATATATATATATATATATACATATATTGGGTGCATGGTCTGGAAATTGAACCCGGGTCTCCCACATGGAAGGTGAGCATTCTACCACTGAACCACCCATGCACCCAGCATTTGTATCTATCTATCTATAAATATATCTATAAATATCTGTATGTCTACATATATATACTTATATATATATATATCTATATAGTCATCTATCTTTCTGTCTATAAATTACTTGAGTGTGAATGACTTCATTCTAACTCATTTTATGAAACTACCTGTAGCTACATAGGTTACTGCATAATAAAATTATGCCTACACATTCACACAATTACATCTACAGTTTGTTTCTAATCACTAGCTATAATCCATATCAAGAGGTAATTTGTAAAATGGCCAGGAGTCTTATTTCTATACTGGTCTTTAATTCTCATCATTGCCCTATTTGTTTATTTTTTTAATCATCTGTTGATCTTCTTCCCTGCTGCAAATGCTTTAAAAAACAAACACATAGTTATGTTCTTCAGATTTGTCAACTCCTTGTATCAGGAAAGAAATATAATCTGCAAAAGTTCTCAATCTCTTGCATAGGTTCAAACATAGATGTTTAATGTCCACAATATTAAAAACTGGACTTTTCCAGGTCTTGCTATCTATTTTCAATTGTTTCCATATTGATCCTTAAAAATATAGAAACTAAGAAATTTAGTTTTCCCCTGGCATGGTTCTCTCTGAATATTGCCAGCTACAGTTTCCTGTTAATCATTTATATATCTTTTTTCTTTTTTCTACTTTGGCTTTTATTTGATGACACAATTTTCCAGGCTGATACCTACCTCAAAAAATTGTCCCGAGCCTCCCCACCCCACAGATCTTCTAATGTTAGTTCCTGGGTCACAGTATAACATGGCCAATTAAGCATACATCGTCAGAGGCTGTGTTGTTTACTTGTGGTAGGTCACTTTCTGACTGTACTTAAATGTTTACCTATTTGTACATGTCATTAGATCATGAATTGCTAAAGAATGAGGGCCATATCCTGTTTATCTCTGTGTCCTCAGGGCTTGCCATTATGATAAAGAGCAGGTGCCGCCATGTCAGCTGATAGAATAAATATAATTAAAAGGAATGATGCTCAGGAGGAAGGAATCTTAGTTCCTAAACACAACACTGAATTCTAAAACTTTGAGAATGTCAGTTATAGGTTCTAGATTGCATCCACTAGAAAGAAGGTCAAGTTACTAGATAATTCCAATATTTTTATCTTTTCTTTTTAAAAGTTTTTATGTTGAAATAATTTCAAAATGACTGAAAAGTTACAAGCATAATTCAAAAATAATACTGAGAGCTACAATATATACCTTGTCCAGAAACCCAGATTTGCCAATTTTTAACATTTTAATACATTGCTTCCTTCCTTCCTCCCTCCCTCCCTTCCTTCTTCCCTCCCTCCCTTTGTTCCTCCCTTTCTTTCTTCCCTTCCATCTATCCATCCATCTCATCTCTATCTTCTAAACCTTTAAGAGTAGATTGCATGCATCATGCTCCTTCACCATTTAATATATTCATGCATATTTCCTAAGGATAAGAATATTCATTTATGTAACTATCTTAAGAACAGTTAAGTTCAAGAAATTTAACATCAATATAAAGCATACAGTCTATATTCTAATTTTTTCAATTGTTCCAATAATGTCATTTTGGGCTTTTCATTCACAAGTCCATGATCTTGTATTGCATTTAATTGTCATTGTCTTTTTAGTCTCTCTCTCTCTCTGTTTCTTAAATTATTGTAACATACATACAACATAAAACTTCCTATCTCAATCACTTCCAAGCACAAAACTCAGGGGTGTTAAACACAAGCACAATGTTCTACTCCCATCACCACCATCCATTATCAAAGTTTCCATCATTCTAAACAGCGACACTGCACCCATTTTACATTAACACCTGTTTTCCTTTCTCCCCAACCATGTTAAACCATACTCTACTTTTTGTCTCTATAAATTTAGATGTTCTAGTTATTTCATGTGAGTGAAATATGTGGTTTTGTGTATGGGTTATTTTACTGAATATCATGTCTTCAAGGTCCATCCATGTTGTAGTATGTATCAGAACTTCATTCATTTTTCCATTGTATACATATACCACATTTTATTTATCCATTCCTCCATTGATGGACATTTGGGTGGTTTCTACCTTTTGGCTATTCATAGCAATACTGCTATGAATATTTGTGTACAAATATCTGTTTGAGTCCCTGCTTTCAATTCTTTTGGGTATATACCTAGAAGTGGGATTTCCAGGTTATATGGTAATTCTATGTTTAAACTTTCGAGGAACTCACAAACTGCACCATTTTACTGCCACTTTACTGAATCCATTTATTAGCTTTAGTAGTAGTTTTTGTGTAGGATTTTCTATATATAGGATCGTGTCGTCTGTGAATATGGATAGATTTAATTGTTCCTTTCCAATCTGTATGCCTTTTTATTACTTTGGTCTGACTGCTCTGGCAAGAACTCATATGTCTGTCTATCCAGAAAAAGATTCTAGATCCAACAGTTGTGAGGTTAGAGCTCTGATTTGAGATACTTCTTCTTTTTTAATGTGTAACCCTTTAGAGCACTGCATTTGCTGCATCCCATAACTTTTGGTATGTTAAATTTTCATTTAAAATTGTCTCAAGATATTTCCTAATTTCCTTTGTGGTTTTTTCTTTGAGTCATTAGTTGGTTTAAAGTATTATTTACTTTCCAAATAAATTGGGAATTTTCCCATTTTCCCTCTGTCATTGAGTTCTAGTGTCATTCTTTTGGAGAAGATACTTTGCATACTCTCAAACTTTTAAAATTTACTGAGATTTGTTTGTGCCATGACATTTTGTCTACCCTAAAAAATGTTCTGTGTACACTTGAGAAAAGGTGTACTCTGCTGTTGTTGGATGAAGTATTCCACGTATGTCTCTTGAGTCTAGTTGCTTTGTAATATTGTTCAAACCCTCTAATTCCATATTGATCTTCTTTCTAGATGTTCTATACACTATTGAAAGGGGTGTATTGAAATTTCCTACTATTAATGTAGAACCGTCTATTTTTCCCTTCAAATCTTCATTATTTTGGGGCTTTATTCTTAGGTGCATATATGCTTATAATTGTTGAATCTTCTTGATGACAGTGTCACTCCTTGTCCCTTTTCACAGTTTTTTACTTAAAATCAATTTTGTCTGATATTAATATAGCCATACCCACTCTCTTTTGACTACTATAGGCATGGAATTGTTTATTTGATCTTTTCAATTTCAACCTACTGTGCCCTTGAATTTAAGGTAGGTATCTTATAAACAGCTGATAGTCAGGGCCAATCACCCCAGCCAATAATGTAATCCTCTTCTTGGCTTGTTCATCCAGGGCATGAGTAGACCAAACTGATCAGGTGGCAGTCTTAGATTCCAGTTCAATGGAAGCACTGTTGTTTCTCCTGGTGGAAGCACTCCCCCTTTTGGAACTAAAACCTATAGACCAGCAGAGCTCAGGGTCACAGGGACAGGAAGCAAAAATATTCCTAGTGGATCGCTAAGGGAAACAGTGAGTGGTACCAGTCCCATGTCCACCCCTTGGTTCCTGGACCCATGTATCCTGCCTATGGGAGAAACAGCACCGTACAATGCATGCTGATTCAGAGCATATACAGCTTCCCGGAGAACATTACCCCAGCCCTTCAAGGTACTGCCACCTAGTTGGCACCATAATTGAGTTTCAAAAGGCCATTCCACTGTTCTATCGATCCAGCTGCATCTGGATGATGGGGAACATGGTAAGGCCAGAGAATTCCATGAGCATGTGCCCATTCCCACACTTCATTTGCTGTGAAGTGTGTTCCTTGATCAGAAGCAATGCTGTGTGCAATACCATGACAATGGATAAGGCATTCTGTAAGCCCACGGATGGTAGTTTTGGCAGAAGCATTGCGTGCAGGGAAAGCAAGCCCATATCCAGAGTATGTGTCTATCCTAGTTAGAACAAATCACTGTCCCTTCCATGAAGGGAGTTGTCCAACGTAATCAACCTGCCACAATATAGCTGGCTGGTCACCTCGGGGAATCGTGCCATATCGGGGGCTGAGTATGGGTCTCTGCTGCTGGCAGATTGGACACACAGCAGTGGCTGTAGCCAAGTCAGCCTTGGTGAGTGGAAGTCCATGTTGCTGAGCCCATGCATAACCTCCATCCCTACCACCATGACCACTTTGTTCATGGCCCATTGGGCAGTGAATGGAGTTACTGGGGAAAGAGGCTGACTGGTATTCACAGAACGGGTCATATATTCCACTTGATTATTAAAACCTCCCTCTGCTGAGGTCACCCTCTGGTGCGCATTCACATGGGACACAAATATGTTCATGTTTTTACACCACTCAGAAAGGTCTATCCATGTACTTCTTCCCCAGACCTCTCTTTGTCACCAATTTTCCAATTATGGTCTTTCCAAGTCCCTGACCATCCAGCCAAACCATTAGCAACAGCCCATGACTCAGTATACAAACACACCTCTGGCCAGTTTTCCTTCCAAGCAAAATGAACAATCAGGTGCACTACTCGAAGTTCCGCCCACTGGGAGGATTTCCCCTCACCACTGTCCTTCAAGGACACCCCAGAAAGGGGTTGTAGTGCTGCAGCTGTCCACTTTCGGGTGGTACCCGCATATCATGCTGAACCATCTGTAAACCAGGCCCGAGTTTTCTCTTCCTCAGTCAATTCACTGTAAGGAACTCCCCAAGAGGCCATAGCTCTGGTCTGAGAAAGAGAAGGTAATGTGGTAGGAGTGGAGACCATGGGCATTTGGGCCACTTCTTCATTTATATCTTTTTTTTTTTTTTACATGGGCAGGCACCGGGAAATGAACGGGTCCTCTGGCATGGCAGTCAAGCGTTCTTGCCTGCTGAGCCACTGTGGCCCCCACTTCTTCATTTAACTTACTTGTGTCTTCAGGGCCTGCTCTGACCCTATCTCGTATATACCATTTCCATTTTACAAAAGAGTGCTGCTGCGCATGCCCAACTTTATGGCTTTGTGGGTCAGACAACACCCAGCTCATGATAGGCAACTCAGGTCTCATGGTAACTTGGTGGCCCATGGTTAAGCGTTCAGTCTCTACTAAGGCCCAGTAGTAGGCCAAAAGCTGTTTCTCAAAAGGAGAGTAGTTATCTGCAGCAGATGGTAAAGCTTTGCTCCAAAATCCTAAGGGTCTGTGTTGTGATTCTCCTATCTCTGCAATCTCTGCAAAGGGATTGTGATCTCTGCAATCCCTCTAGGAATACAGTATTGCTTCTGATTTACTATTTTGCCAGGTTGGGGCCTGCCAAAGGCTCCAATCAATGTCTCTATTTGCCACTGACACTTCCAGCACAATTGGATCTGCTGGATCATATGACGCAAGTTGCAGAGCAGCTTGTACAGCAGCCTGGACCTGTCGCAGAGCCTCTTGTTCAGGTCCCCACTCAAAATTAGCAGCTTTTCTGGTCACTCGGTAAATGGGCCTGAATAGCACACCCAAATGAGGAATATGCTGTCACCAAAATCCAAAGAGACCAACTAGGCATTGTGCCTGTTTCTTGATCGTAGGAGGGGCCAGATGCAGTAACTTATCCTTCACCTTAGAAGGGATATCTAGACATGCCCCACACCACTGGACACCTAGAAATTTCACTGACTTGGAAGGCCCCTGTATTTTTGTTGGATTTATATTCCATCCTCTGACACGCAAATGCCTTACCAGTAAGTCTAGAGTAGTTGCTACTTCTTGCTCACTAGATCCAATCAACATGATATCATCAAAATAATGGACCAGTGTGATGAGAGGGAGAAATCATCAAGGTCCCTGAGGACAAGATTATGACATAGGGCTGGAGAGTTGATATGCCCCTGAAGTAGGACAGTGAAAGTATATTGCTGACTTTGCCAGCTGAAAGCAAACTGTTTCTGGTGGTCTTTACTAACAGCTATTGAGAAAAAAGCATTTGCCAGATCAATAGCTACATACCAAGTACCAGGGGATGTATTGATTTGCTCAAGCAATGATACCACATCTGGAACAGCAGCTGCAATTGGAGTTACCACCTGGTTGAGTTTACGATAATCCACTGTCATTCTCCAAGACCCATCTGTTTTCTGCACAGGCCAAATAGGAGAGTTGAATGGGGATGTGGTGGGAATCACCACCCCTGCATCTTTCAAGTCCTTAAGAGTGGCAGTA
Source organism: Myrmecophaga tridactyla (assembly GCA_004026745.1). NCBI lineage: Eukaryota > Metazoa > Chordata > Mammalia > Pilosa > Myrmecophagidae > Myrmecophaga > Myrmecophaga tridactyla. The sequence continues at coordinate 18,610 of PVIY010000915.1, forward strand.
ATCTCTGCAATCCCTCCAGGAATCCAGTATTGCTTCTGATTTACTATTTTGCTAGGTAGGGGCAGTTCTAGTGGCTTCCACTTGGCCCTTTCCTACCATAATAGCCCTCACTGCATGAGTTAGAGAGCCAATGTGGGGATTCTGCCGGTTCCTTAGTATGTCTATTCCAATCATACATTCTGGAACTGGGGAAATAACTATAGAATGGGTCCAGGGGCCCATTGGACCCCCTGTGAGATGGACCTGAGCTAAAACTGCATTGATCATCTGGCCTCCATAAGCCACCACTCTGACTGGTGGACCAGAGTGACGTTTTGGGTCCCCTGGAATTAGCGTCACTTCTGAACCAGTGTCTAATAATCCATGAAATATCTGATCATTTCCTTTTCCCCAGTGCACAGTTACCTGGTAAAAGGCTGTCAGTCTCCTTGGGGAAGACTTGGAGGAAGATTAACAGTATACATTTGTGGTAGTGTAACAGGGTTCTCCCCCAAAGGGACCTGGCCTCCCCTTCATTCAAGGGGCTCTCTGTCTGTAAACTGTCTCAAGTATGGAAATTGATTAAGTGGCCGTGACTCTGTGTTTTTGTAATTCAGGTTAGACTTCTGTTCACTTGACCTAGAGCTCTTTTGTTTACACAGCTCGAACAAGAATTTAGTAGACTACCCTTCTATTTTATTTCTTGGTACCCATGATTTACTAGTCAATGCCACAAATCTCTGTGAATCATATAATTTTGACTCCTGCTTTGAGTTTGTTGTCCATTATAATAGCCACGTCCACCCTGTCTTTGGCGATTAAGTGCTGCCACCTGGCTTCTGCCAACTCAGGATCCGGTCATCCCCATTGTGTTTACAGATTCCAGCTCAGTGACAGCAGTTCCTACAGTAATATCTGACCTACAGAGAAGTGCAACTACAGAGCTCTTCAGGGATGATGGCGCTAGTCTCACAGATTTATTTCTCACTATTCTGGTAAAAGCTGCATCCTCTGGACATTCCTGGGGTGTAAGAGCAGGCTTTGCATGATATATCCACTCTAACATTCCAATGTCTCTAAGCCTCTGCATCCCCTCATCTATATTATATCAGGGCAGTTCTGGCATTTCAACCTCAGGTAATGTCGGCCACCTTTTGATCTATGTTTCAACCAACCATCCAAACAAACTGTTAATACCTTTTCGAACCCCTCGAGCTATAACATTGAATGCAGAATCTCTGCTTAGTGGGCCCATATCAATAAATTCAGCCTGATCCAGCTTTATATTCTTCCCACCATTATCCCACACCCTTAAAATCCATTGCCATACATATTCCCCTTATTTCTGTCTATATAAATTGGGACAATCATACAGTTCTTTTGGAGTATAACATACCTTCTCATGTGTGATACTTTGTACCTCACTTTTAGGGGCCACTTGGGACTTTTTTCTACTTATAGCTCTGGAAGAAATGAGGGGTGGGTCATGTAAAGAATTAGAAATATCTTCCAAGCAATTTGCTTCAGGGCATTCATTTGCAGTTTCATCTGGTGAAACAGGATTAATCACTCTAGGGCTAATCCCTTCAGGAGGAGGGTGGGTGGCCAACTCCTCAAGGCAGGCTGGAGGTGGGGCAGCTATATCCTCTGAGAAGACTATTACAGGGTTATCTAGAGAAGATTCAGCATGACCTAGGGTTTCAAACTCACCCCTGACATCATTATCAACCCATATGTCACCATCCCATTTTTCAGGGTCCCTCTCCTTTCCAATCAATGCCCTCACTTTAATAGCAGACACCATACAACATTGAGATTTCAGTTTATGTTGTAAAGTTGCTACTCTAACAATAAGATTCTGCATCTGATTTTCAGAGATATCAAGTGTATGGCTACAGGAAATAAAATTTTCCTTCATGATACTCATAGAAACTTCCACATCTGTCAGGTGGTGCTTAAGCTTCTCATTTGAAGCCTTAAGCCCATCCCTTTCACTCCTTAATGTATCCAGTGCATTTAACAACAACCAGACAACATCTCTATACCTCTTATTTCCACAAAACTCTGTAAAGCTGTCAAAAACATTATCCCCCAGAGCCTGACTGTGTACAAGCGAAGCATTAGGAGAATTGTACATTGATATTTTGACTATCTCCTTTGCCAACTCACTCCATGGATTGGGAGTGCCATTCTGATTATGGGAATCAGAGTCCTTAGTGCCTTTGAGTCCAGTCAGAGCAGAAAACCATTCATAAAAATCCATTTTTAAGATTCTGTTTCTTAAGAACCACTCCTGGTACCAAATTATATTAGTTAGGGTTCTCTAGAGAAACAGAATCAACAGGGAACACTTGAAAATATAAAATTTATAAAAGTGTCTCACGTGATTGTGGGAACATAGAGTCCAAAATTCACAGGGCAGGCTGTGAAGCCAACGACTCCAATGGAGGGTCTGGATGAACTCCACAGGAGAGGCTTGCCAGCTGAAGCAGCAAGAGAGTCCGTCTCTTCTGAATCCTCCTTAAAAGGCTTCCAGTGATTAGATTAAACTTCACTCATTGCAGAAGACACTCCCCTTGGCTGATTACAAATGGAATCAGCAGTGGATACAGCTGATGTGCTCATGATTTAATTATATGAAATGTCCTCATTGTAACAGACAGGCCAGCACTTGCCCAACCAGACAAACAGGTACCACCACTTGGCCAAGTTGTCACATGAACCTGACCATGACACTCTCATTTATTAGTTTTCCTTGATTGATGCTCACATAAGATTCTTATCACCAACTGGCAAATTCATTGGAGATACTAGAATTGCCCAATTAACCAAAAGTATTTGAGCCAAACAATAGATATTCCAAAAAAGCTACACTAAGAAGGTCATTTTTCTGTCCAATCCTTTGTACATCATGCTTGAAATATTGAAATGTAACATGTTTGTGTCTTATGATTATGGGTACTTTAGCAAAAAGTGGCCAAAAATTATTTTGAATTGTACCCAGGCCTATTTTTATAGAATATCATGGAGAAAACGTCTTGTTTGATGAAGTGGTCTTCTCTAGAGACCTTCCTACATCATTTGCAGCTTTACAAAGTTTAACTACACTTTTCTTCCAAGTCTTACTATAGTAAGCTTAATGTCAGCATTTTTCCATCAACTCCATATTTCACAAGTTACAGATGTAGCTTGAGAAACATCTTACATTGAGAATTTTCAACTCAATGTATTTTAGTATGTTTATTTCAATTTAATATGTAGATATTTTTATTACAAGTTAAAATTAACAATGAATGTAAAAAGGAATGATTTATAATCCTTGTGAGCAAGCAATGAGCAGATTTTTTTTGTCGATGTTAGTAGATCATATGAAATCTTAAAATTGTTTTAATATCCACAGTACTTCTCAGAGAATACAATTCCATGTTAAGCATTACTGTCATTTTCTCCCATCACTATACTTTCTGTTCAATCTTACCATACCACATGGCATAGTATATTGTTATGAATCAGCTAATGCTACAATTATTCTGCGTAACAAATCACTCCAAATTCAGTGGTGTAAAATAGTAAGTATATTGATCTCACTCACTTGTCTATCCGTTGTGGTTCACTCATATCAACTGGGCTCACTGGTTCTAGCTTCAGGTAATGAGTTGATTTAGATCTGTTCCACTTGACTTTTAACCTCTGTTAATAACTACAAAATGTCTGAGATTTTACTCTATTTGTGTTTTAGTTGCCTAGGGTACTCAGGCAAATACCATGAAATGGATTGAGTTGAACAATGGGAATTTACTCACCCACAGCTGGGAGAAAGTCCAAATCAAGGCACCATCAAGGCAATGCCTTCTTCCCAAAGACTGTGGTGTTCTGAGACTGACTACTGGTCATTCTTGGTCCTTACATGTCACATGGCAAGGCCTATGGCAGTGTCTCCTATTTCTCCCTTCTATTCTGGGTTCCACTGATGTTCAGCTTCATGATTCCTATGGCTTTCTTTCACTCTGTCTGAATGTCATTCTACTTTAAAAGGACTCCAGTAACAGAATTAAGATCCATCCTGAATGGGCTGGGCCACACCTTAACAGAAGTAACCTCATCAAAGGGTCCTACTTACAGTGAGTTCACATCCATAGAAATGGATTAAATTTAAGAACATGTTTTTCTGGGGAACATACAGCTTCAAACATCCACAATTTGTAAGCTAACAAGTTAGTGCCACAGTGTCATAACAGCAGACACAGGATTTCTTGGTCAGTTACAAAGGACATTATCATTTATTATTATTACTATCATTTGTTATTACTACTATTATTGCAGGATTGTATTTGTTATTGTTAATAGCACAGCAAGCTGCATCATCCATTGCCAAAACTTTTCCACTGTCCCAAATAAAAACTCTGCATTTTAAGCCTTAACTCCCTATTTCATATGCCTACCCCATCCCCTGCTTACCTTTATTCTATATTCTGATCTGTGAGTTTGCTTATTCTAATTATTTCATATCAGTTAGATGATACAATATTTGACCTTTTATGTCTGGCTTATTTCACTCAACATGATGTCTTCAAGGTTCATCCGTGTTGTCACATGTGTTGGAATGTGATTCCTTTTTATAGATGAATAATATTTCAGAGTTCATTGGTTGAAGAACATTTGGATTGTTTCTACCTTTTGTCAATTGTGAATAATGCCACAAGGAACACTGGTATGCAAATATCTGTTCAAGACCTTGCTTTCAATTCTCATGTGTATATAACTGGAAGTGGGATTGTGGGGTCATTTAGTAATTCTATATTTAACTTTCTGAGGAAAGTTGTATTAGCTACACAAATGCAAAATGGGGTATGGTGTGTGGGAGAAATCAGATGCAATCTTGGAAGAAAAGAAGGTGGAAGACATGCAAGCTCCAAGAACATGATGCACACCCAGAATTTTAGAAATGTACATTTCTCCATCTATTAAAATCTTATATGCCACTTAATTAGCATGAAAATTCAGGAAGCATTTTAGAGTATGAGTGGGTCATTTAGGTAGGTGGAACATCAGCTCCACAACATGAACTTGAGTGTGACTTTGGCTTTAATGCTTCTACTCTTGAATACATGTACTGGGAATTTTAATCTCCACACATCATCAAAATTGATCTCTAATGTTGGCACAAAATCCATTTCTGATTTAGGTGAGCAAGAAGAAAATAGAGCAGTTACTTTGCCCTTTCAGTAAATGACTGAACTTTATCCCTCTAATAATGAGCTCATATTGAAGCCTGTGGGATTTCTAACCTAACCACAATCAATGATTGGGAGAAACAAGGACTTAAAGCCTGGGCAGCAGCCATAGGTTCTCAATTTTACAATGGCAACACTCTGACAGCAGGTATCACAGTCTGTCTCCCAAAACTGCACATCTACCCATCTGACATTGTGTTAACATTTTGACAGCTCAGTCCTTTAATTTCTGCTGCCTGTTTACATTTACAAACACTTAAAGATATCACAAAAAATGTGTTTATATAAAATATAATGGAGTTACTGTAACATATACATCAATTTTAAAACTTGTTTAAAATTCTTTGTTTCCAAGTGAGACAAGAAGAAGACAGAGTTCCACTAGAAAGGTTTATTTTAATCTCTTCTCATGGGCAGCAATGAATAAAGTGTCTTTTTTTGGTTTACAGGCACATTGTTTTCCTCTCAGCTTTCACTGACAACTTAGATCTGAAGATAAAAGTACCCAAGGAATGCTGATAAAATGAAAACACCTGTAGCAGTGTCATGAGTTTCTTGCTACAGGGCTGTTCAGTTTGTTTTCTGTTACTCTCTAGGCAGGGGTTTCATGAACATGTTCATCTCTCTTCCTTTCAACCTCTCACAGATTCCTGAATCTTTGTTTCCATCCACGCTTCTGAAGAAAGGGGAATGACTTTATGCTGCCTGTATGATTGTAAGACATTTGCCAGGAAAGTGAAGCAAGGATGAAGAGGGAATTGCTGCCAAGCTGCAACTACTGGAAATCAAATTTCCTGAGGTGGTGTTTTTTGTTGTTATAGTGAATTCCATTGTAATTTGCAATACTGTAGGCATTTTGCTATGTCCTAGATATAAGAACATTTGAAATTTTCATCTTCCAACGTAATTTCACATGGTTTTAGAGACACGAGTTAATTCAGAAGAGAATTCTATTAAATGATAAAGAGTATCAAATGAGGGCAGTTGTTTGTTATGCACAGGCATTGCACTGTAAGTGCTGACCATACATTGGATAATTTAACTGTTACACAGTACTAGGGGGAGTAGATTTATGGATATGCACTCTCATGTGACAAACGTAAAAACTAAAGGTCAGAGATGTTATGAAACGCATCCAAAGTTACACAACTGGTGAGTTTGGGGATTGCAATTTGAACCCGAGGGATCTGACTCCAGAGACTGCATTCTTACCATCATGCCTAGAGTGTCCAGTGTGCACGGACAATGTGCATCATTTTGCAAGCTGTCATAGAACCTGTCACGGGACTTTAATGCAAGGTGAATTGAGTGTATACTAAGTGAATTCAAAATTCTTTCTTTCAACAGACATTTATTATGATAACTCTGTGACAGATCCTGTTCCAGGCATAGGAGATATAGACAGGAACAAGACCAAGACACTGTGGTCATGGAGATGAAATTCTTGTGGATGAATGAAAAAATTTATGGTAAGTCCCTCAGCTTACCTGGTGCATTCAGCAGCACATTAGTGAGGTTTTTTCCCCTTGAATCAGTGAGTGATTCGAATACTGCAAATTTAGGCTACAAGAATCAGCCTAAATCTTTAGAACTAATTTTATTTATGAAAACTCCATATCCGCCAAACATACACTTCCCATTCTCCCTCCATCCCCTGGTAAACTTTAATCTACTTTCTGCCTCAGCACTTTCGCTATGTCTAAACATCTCTTTTAAATGATGTCATATAATATACGTCCTTTTGTGTCTTGCTTATTTCACTGACCATAATATTTTCAGGGTTATTCCGTATTGCTGCATGTCTCAGAACTTCATTCTTTCTTATGGCTGAATAATATTCCATTATGTGTATGTAAAACATTTTGTTTATCCATTCATTTTTTTATAAACCCTTGAGTTGTTTCCACCTCTGGACCATTGTGAACAAGACTGCTATAAACGTTAGTTTAAGTATGTATTTGTGACCTTGTTTTCACTTTCTTTGGGTATATGAGTGGAATTGCTAGGTCATATTGTAATCCTATATTTACCTTTTGGAGGAACCACCATATTGCTTTTCAAAGTGGCTGCACCATTCCCACCAACAATACACTAGGATCCAATTTCTCTGCAGCCTCCTCAATGTTTGTTATTTTCCATTTACTAAATAAAAACTATCCTTATGGGTGTGAAGTGGTAGCTCATGGTGGTTTTAATCTTCATTTCCCTAATGGCTAATGATGTTGAACATCTTTTCACATGCTTATTGGCCATTTTTATCTTCTTTGGAGAAATGTCTATTAATGGCCTTTGTGCATTTTTAAATTGGGCTGTTTGTCTCTTTGTTGTTATGTGTTAAAATTCTGTATATATTTGAAACATAATTAAGCCCTTATCCAATATATGGTTTGTAACTATAGTCTCTCATTCTGTAGGTTGTCTTTTCACTGTTTTGATAAGGTCCTTTTGTTCATAAAAGTTTTAAAATTTGATGAGGTTGAATTTACAAATTGTTTCTTTTATTGGTTGTGCTTTTGGTGTCATGTAAGAATCGGTGCTTTAATCATTAATTTTCATCCTCATTGTCAAAAGAACCATGTGTTATTCATATGGGAGTCTGCTCACTGTGCACAGCACCTCAGTATTGAGCCATGGTATCAACAACTGTTTGTTGAATGACAGATTGTTAAGGACTTTAAAAAATTATATATGCTACATTTTTATAGCATATTTTGTTTATAAACAAATTTTATATGTTTATAAAAAGAAGGTAATTTGTTCTTGTTAATAATATAAAGCACGCCTGATTCTTAATAATAGGCCATGTGTTTTTTGAATAATTCTCTTTATGGCCTTGGTCACAAACATGGCATTTCAAAACAGTGCAACATATAAACAAGTATTGATGTAAGAGAGGTATCCCAACACCTTTTTATCACCTAAAATGCTCTAGTTTTAATTTTTAAGTGGAGAAAAACAGTAATCCAGGGGATACGAGGGTAGTTCAGTGGTAGAATTCTCGCCTGCCATGCGGGAAACCCGGGTTTGATTCCTGGTCCCTGCACTTCCCAAAACAAACAAAGAAAACAAACAAACAAACAAAAATTAAACAAATGGTGCTGCAATTACAGGATATGCACATGGATAAAGAATGAAGTGTGACCCTGCCATACAGCATAAAACACAAATAAAGAACAGTAACCCTTTATAGCCTGCTTTGGTTCTTTTGCCATTTGTGAATAGAGATTTTTGGTCCAGAATCTCATTGTGCATTTCTCTGGAACACTTACTCATTAAAAATTATAGCTCTTTTCTTTATTGACCATGAAGCTCTCCCTCCAACCAGAGGGGACTACATTTCAATTGTTTCTATTTTCCACTTTTGATGTTTTGAAAGGCAACGTTGGTGCTGTTATTTTGATTGAGTAGAAAAGACCACAGTCGAACACTCGACAAGTTGCATGCCAGTGTATATGTGTGCAGGACACTATGTCAGAACTAAGCGGTCAAGGAAGGTTAGGAGGAAGACATTTATCCCAGGAAAAGCAGGCTGCTCTACGTTCTCATAGCTGGTGCAGCAGGTGGACCATAAGGTATATATGAGAACAGTCTGATTTTAGGGATGGAGACTTTTACAGCTAGAAGGAAATTTGATGGGTATTCCTCAAATTCTGCAGTGGAAGACGTGCAAGAGGGTCAGCCACTAAGGAGGTAGAACACTTTTCCTTGCCTTCTTATAAATGGAGCAAAGGCAGGGCTGGAACTTGGAAAGCCTGAAGCTAGTGGGCGTTCTTTCAGTTAATTAACTCTTTGTTCATGCAATGAATTGACCTGGGTGTGTGCAAATGAGCAGTCATAGTCCTTGCCCTAGAGGAGCACTGTGTGGACAAGATGGCCCCAGGAAGTCTCAGAGCAAATAGTGCAGAGTGCTAGGTGGAGCCACCAACTACCTGGGGGATGTTGGGAAAAGGGAGGTCAGGAAAGCCTCAGGAAGGTGATTGCCCTGGAACAAAACCGAAAGGATCCTAACAACTAGACATGGCATGCTCTTTACTTCCTTCTGATTCCTCATTGAGAAAATGCAACTTGTTTCACTCAGAACTAAATGAATGTTACAATTTTAATCACCAGGAATCAGTGCAATCAGGAGTATGTAATGGAAAAAGAAAAAGTGTTCCCTCATAGAATCGCAGCTGCAGGGTTTCTCAGATCCCAGGGAACATACTGCCTGGAAAGAACAAAAAATCTTTTATTAATGAAACTAAGGGAAGTTTAACAAAAAATGCTTCCTACTTTCAGTAAATCTTGCACTGCTATCAAAGTGCTGAGCCTAAAATGAAAATGATATCAGGCTCAGATACAAGGGTTTGAAACCTATAATGGCATATCAAAAGTTGTTCTTGACTTGTCCTGGGATTTTCTGTTATCTCTGATGTTGCAGCTATATTCAGTTTATCCTTAAATGTGCTATGCAATTCCAGTAGAAGTAACCAGATGGGTTTGGGTAATATTAGTCTACATAAGTTCTCAAAGACAACAGATTGGCTATTGATGATCTTTTGACTTAATCATATTCCCCATTCATCCTTTAAACTTATATTAGAAGTGATTTCAAGTAACACTGATTTACTATTTAAAATCAAATAAGTTGTTCCAGACCACTTTATAGAACAAGACATTTTTACATTTTTTTAAGTTTAATATAGTTCAAAAATGTACAAAATTGATAAAACCAGACCAGAGTCCATAAATAAATTCATAATTAAACTCCTATTTATGCTTGGTCTCTTAGCAAACTACTGTAATTTTAATATAAAATTCTATTTAACTAATACAAATATATCTTTGGTTAATAATATAGACCTTTCTATAATTTAAACTAGAGACCTTATTTTCTTTATGCTGAAACCATTAGTAGAAAAGAAAATCTGATAGAAAAATGACCAGAATGCAGTAATTATCAGGAATCTCTACTACTGCCCTAAGCTTCAGATCTTTTGCATGTTAAAAGCAAGCATCAATAAAGGACAGTCTGTAAGAAGGATGGGAGGGGTTCTGGGATGGGCATCGAGGAATCTCTCCCTGTTCCAAACCAATGTCCTTATGTCAATCCCTACCATCCCTATGGGCATCTGCTGTATACCAAATATCTCCAGAATTCAGTGTTTCATCTGATTTAAATCCAGATTGAAACATCTTTTGCTCTTCAGCAGAACCCAAGTACAAATGAACTATTATTATTTAAAGCCACTGAGATTGTGAGTTGCTTCTTTTCGGAGTACAGAGTAGCCTATCCTGACTAATGCAATCACCTCCCATGTACAAAAGATATATCAATGAAACTAACATTCAGGCAAAGAGAGGTTGTAGTATTGAAAGCCCAGATGAGGCTATGGGATTTCCTGGCTTGATTTCTTCTAATTTTATTGCTTGGTCTTTTCCCTTACTATAGTAAGTTTTATAATAATGCACACATCAATTTTATCAATCCATAAACTGAAATGGAAAGATTCTAATCTTCCTTCTTTAAGTCACTGCCTTGGATATCAAACACACTTCAAGTCTCCATGACGACTCCTAGAGTGTTATTTCTCTGACAACTTCTCAATAGACTGTGAGAATGTAATCATTGGGCTCATTCCAGGCATTCATATCCCAAATTTTCCTGACAAAATTGACACTGATTGGCAGACTTGTTTGTTTGCAGCTGGAAATAGAGGCCCAGACTAGAAGCACATGAGTGCAATGATTCTGCTTGATACTTGCCTTTGTGAGTAGAAACATGCACTTGCCTATTTTAAAAACAAAAGTATTGTTGCCCTACTGCTTTTTGCATGTGAAGTTTGTCCTTATATGCAAAATATACTAATGAGGAGTAGAAAGTTGATTTACTTGATGAAATATCAAAACCCTTGTTTCAATAGTCTTCTATAAACCAACTGCAGCAAGGTGCATAGATTTTGTAGGCAAGGGCAATTTTATCCCAAAGTCCTAAAGTGGATCCATTGTCAACTGTATGGAGATATATGATTGTCAATGCCTGATCTAAATTGCATTCTGATCCTATGTGGTTAGTGTTAGTTTGTACAGGATCTTCTCAGTGGTTATTTGTCACTTTTTCTCTATCTAAATTTATGCTCCCAGTTCCCCAAAATGGTAGAGAGGCTGCCTGTCTACCAGTTTAACTTTAGTGATCCCTTGTGCTGCATAATGGTGTAATTGGAGAAAATCAGGTGGGAGATTCATGAAACAATCTGTTTTATGAGTTCGCACTGTTATTTCTGCCTGGGGTTCCAAGGAAACAGCAGGGTCAATATAATTGAATACAAATTTAACTCATTATATACAGCGCTCTTTTTGCATTCCCTGCTTTGGTAAGTGAACTTTCTTCCATCCAGGTAAATGCCAGATTCTAAACATAGCCAACGTTGAATCCTTCTGTCCTTTGAATACAGACCCATACTCCTTCATCACTGAACCTCCACAATGTCTCCCAGGATCATTCCTCCTTCTCCATTCCCACTGTCACTATTCTCAACTTCAAGTTTTCATTTCTGACATTTAATGGATGCCTTTGCTACGCTTACATGGCCCTTGGAACATCTTTCACAAGGATACTAACTGCACAGTACTGCATATCTTTGTTTAAAGGTCAGTCTCCCCTGCTAGACTGTAAGCTTTCAAAAACAGAGACATGACATGTGTGCCTTATTGTCCCCACAGCGTAGGGCAGGGTCTGTTAACTAATACGTGCTCAATGAATGGATGTTGAATGAAGAATTTCTTAGTACATCTGCTGCCTCTAGTCTCTCCTAAGCACTTTCAGCCAAACCATCATGTTACAGTTCTTAAAATAGTGCTCCATTCCTGAAATACTACTGGTCAAAAACACTGACACTCTATTTCCTAACAAATAAAATACAGGATCCTTGGTCTGATATTAAACGCCTTCTCAATGTGCATAACTTCTCAAATCATCTCTCCAATAAACCTCTTACAAAATTCAATTGTACTACTTGCTTTTCTCCTTCTGTTGGAATCTCATCTGTGTTTAACTCACATTTCCTCTACCTCAAGTGGTTTCACCCTTTCTTTTCATGTTGAATTTCTATTCATCTTCATGCCCCATCTTTATGTATTCTACAATACAACTCTCAGCAAGCATTTATGTTGATCCTAACATGTCCCAGATGTTGTGCATAGCAGAAGATATACAGAAATAGAAGACATAATTGTGCCCTAAAGGATCTCTGTTCTGGTGGGTAGACAGATGTGCAGACTCTTAGATTATAGGGAAATGCATGAACGTGGTACTCTATGAGTTCATGGGATATTCACTCAACCCAGACTAGAGAGAACATTATTAGAAAATAAATCTTGGGGGGAGCAGTAATAGTTGGGTTGAGTTTCAAAAATTAAGTAGAAGTTAGTTATAAAAAGGAATGGGGTAAGAACAATCCAGACAGAGAGAGAAGGCAGTGGAAAGCTTTGAGGACTCTAGCGTAAACAGCACAATTGAGGCACTGATGTGATTCCCACAATATGCCTGAGAACTTCCATAGAATCATGTCTCTGCCTTGATTGAGTCATACTGCATGTTACACTATAGTATAGCCATTACCATGCTTATCATATTTGCATTAGACAAGAAAATGATAACTATGGTTCATATTTTATCCCTAAGACATCCTAACAAAATGCCTTTACATTTATTTAGAACATCATTTCTGGCGATATTTGTTGAATAGATGAATAACCTTGGATTTAATTACCCTGAGTGTTTATTTCAGGTAAACGGAGCATTTGAAATCTTAGTATTTGATTCACTACTTTGAATGAGAGATGTCCAATGTATAATTATCTTATTTTTAGGGTATCTACAGGAGGAAAGCTGAGAAACTCTTTAAATTTAAGGAGCAATCATCAAGGCTCTGGTAATCATCATAACATTTTCTTCTGACATTATTACATCATATTCAACATGCTTTTGGCATATACTAATAAAGCAAGTAAAAATTCTCTGGTAATACTGCCCTTGCTCTGGCCACCTATGACTTTTGTGGGACTTGGAACAAAAGGGCTAATTAAGGCACACATAGCATCAATCCATGTATTTAAAAAGTATAAATAATGCTAAGACACTGTTAAATAAAATATGTTCTATGTTCCGACCTTGGAAAGACACTTTCCTAATCCCCTGGAGGGGCAGACTTAAATGTTGACGTCTCAGACTCTTTAAAGGTAGCAGCACAAGGAACCATGCCCCAGGGTCCGTTGGTCCTCTCGCCTTCTCTTCTCCATCCCTTGTACCCTCCCACACTGGGAGGGCTTTTTGCTCATGTGGACACCCTCAAATATAGGTTCAAGTTTTATTTACACCTTCCTCCAACGTCTGATCTTTGGTCACCCCTCAACCTAGGGATGCACACATCTGAGGTCTGCACTCAGCATGATGGGCCCAGCAAGAAGCCCATACAGCTTTAGAAGTGAACTCAAGGCCATTGGGAAGTGACTCCTGGGATCATGAGCACACAGAGTGTGGCAAAGAAATGGGGTGCTAGTATACCCCATCAGAAAGGCTAGGGCAGTGTCCCATGTTTCCTGGCTCCAAAGGCACTGCTTCTGCTTTTGAAGCATCTCTTCTCAATACACTCTTCTACTCAATGAGGATAGCATCATTATCATATGTTTTTAGTAGCTTCATATACATTTTTTAGGAAAGAAATGCTTCTACCTCTAGAAGAGCTGTGGTCAATGAAACAGATGCAATGAACATATGTAAAGGATCTGGGATACTTGAAATATGTAGCAGAATATATTAAGAGTAGCTCAAGGTGCAAATAACCAAAATAATAATTGTTATCCTGTGAAATTGACTTTATGTTAATAGATCAACCAGGAAATGGTGAGGGACTCTGGGTAAATTAAGAAATGATGAGAGTATTCATGGAAAATTACAACAACAAAAAAACTTGCGCAGAAAACTGTCAACAGGACAGCTGACAGCTAGAACATGTCTGTCAAGAACATCTACAGTTTCCTGATGCATTAGAGAATAATGGGGCCTTCATCTGATAAGGAAAATCCTTTCCCAGCAAGGCTTGCTCATATATGTTTTTTTTTTCATTTGGTTAAAAAATAGTCATAAAAGTGGAATCTGAGACTTTCCATTGTAATATTCCTCCAAGTTTGTTACCTCTAATTTATGATGCCAGAAAACTGGTTATACTGCCTGTGATAGTTAGGTTCAGGCGTCAACTTGGCCAGGTGATGATGCCCCATTGTTCTATTGCTGTGGACTTTAATCATCAGTATGTGAAATTCACCTAGGCTGATTACATTTGCTGTTGGCTAAGGGGAGTGACTTCCTCAGTGAGTGAGGTTTAATTTAATTAGCTGGAGCCTTAAAGAAGTCAGAAGGGAGCTCAGCACAGCATAGCCCAAGCAGCTCAGCATACCTCATCTCAGCACTCACAGCTCAGCCCAGATATTTGGAGATCCAGAAGGAAATCTCCCCAGGGAAAGCAGCTGGAACCCAGATGCCAGGAGAGAAGGCTAGCAGACTTCACTGTGTGCCCTCCCATTGACAGAGAAACTCAGATGAAGGTTAGCTGCCTTTCCTCTGAAGAGCTATAAATTTGTAACTAAATAAATCCCCTTTATTAAAGCTGCTCCATTTCTGGTGTGTTGGATTATGGTTGCTTTAACTAACTAAAACATTTCCCAATGATAGCTCTGAAACTATGATTTACATTTTTAAAACATCAATGAGAATTCATTTTTGAGAGTAATTTGGCCTAGGAAAAGTATGTGGATGGCGTCTGTAGATAATCCACTGGATTCACGCCTTGGTTTGAGATGGAAATTAAGTATTCATGAGATATATGGCTTTGGGTAATTTATTTAAATTACATTACTTTGAGAAATAATTTTTCAATATAAAATAGGGATAATAATATTTAGTATGATCACTATGAAGACAAATTTGGCCACGTGTGAAAGTGCTTTGAAACAGCAATGTGTTATACAACCATTATATAATAATATTAATAGTATTTAACACCCTCTCACTGTGATTCTCACATAAGTCATATGTAAAGGTTGATGCCTCAATAGGTGATTTACTTCTTTTCAGCTCAGTGACAGTTAATTCCTCAAATTTGAATCAATGCAGAGCCCTGCCTCTGAATCAAGGTGTCATCTTGCTAGTTATTGCTTTCATCTCAACAAGCAATTAGGATCAATTATGTCATCATCTATTTGATTGTTTGACAACTGTGACTTTCTGTAACTAAAAATTGCCTCAGCTGTGTTTTTGGTCAATTCTGTCATACTGTATAAACCCCAACCTCATTTTAATGAGTTTTTCTTTGAAGAGTGTTAAAATGTTCATGATTGAAATACAACAGAAAGTAAGCAAAAGGCTTAAACTATATTCTACAATGTATGTGTCCTGAGGGAATAAAAGAGAGATTTTATATCAGTAAGTATATTACCGATGAATAAATTAATTATCAAATGAAGTAGAGTCACTCAAAGGCGAGGAATGATACACTGTTGTATAATAAGCAATCCATATCAAGCAAAGCCACAAACAAGCCCATGAGTTGATTATGGATATGATATGTTGGATAGTAAGCAATCTGTATCAAGTAAAGCCACAAACAAGCCAATGAGTTGATTATGGATATGAACTAGGGTAAAGATTTGAAGGAGTTAATGAAGAGCCAATTCAAAATGAGATCTATGAAACTGATATTAAATACAACTAAATTTTTATTTTGCATGACATTTGTGATAATTATTGAGTGTATAAGAGCCTGGCTCCAGCAAAATCTGTGGCACAATAAATGTGGTTATTTTGGGCTTCTCTGTTTCTCTTTCACAAACCCTATATGCACTTGTTCCACTTTTCAAATTCTCTGTGCCCTTAAAGGGAATCCTGGTTTCTCAGGGTAGTTTGATGCCTTAGATTATGGTCTATTACTCTCTTTTCCTGTTTTAGGGAAATGTTTAATTTTAACTGTTTATTACTGAGCAGCTTGAACATACACCAACATAGACAGAATTAACATAATGTACACTGAGGTGCTCATCCCTCAGTCCTCCAAACCATCATCCCATGACCAATCCTGCCCCATCTACACCCTATCTATCTCCTTTCTCATCTGTAAATTCTTTAGTTTGCATCTCTAAAAGATAAACTCTTTTTTTAAAAAATTACCACATTATTATTTGTGTACCTAAAATAAAAAGTTTATCTCATCAAATAACTAGTTATTGTTCAAAATTGCAATTGCCTCACACATCATATTTTTAAAATATTTTGTTTAATAAGGATCTAAGTAATTATTTTATATTATAATGGTTGTTATGCTTTTCAGGCTCTTTTAATCTGTATGTTTCCCCTTGATCTTTTTCACCAATTTCCCCTACCATTTAATAAAAAAATAATCAAGTGGTTATTAAATGCCAAGTCCTGTGAGAGACGTTACATGATTGGTTTCTAATCCTTACAAGAGCATTGCAAGTCAGACATTGATACATTCACCCTTTCTTGTCCAGCCTTGCATTTCTAACAGGGATGTCTGACTACAAAGTCTGTGTTCTTTCCATGAGAACACGCTCCTTGCAATTTCACCCCAAAGGCACTCAAATGTACCAACACCCACATCTTCACTGCTTAGTACTGTTGCTGTGTAATTTTCTCTCACAGCCATGCTTTTCTGCAGACAAAGGAGTTACCTAATGCATTTCTTAAGATAAACTAATCCCTGTCAAGGACGTTAATGAGAATTTAGATATGGAATGGCACTTAACCAAGCAACATAATGGAATAATTAATAACGAGTCAAACCAAACTCACCTCATTTCATACTTTGGATAGGGTTATTTCTTTGCTACACTTGTGGGTGAGGGGAATATCACAGAGGGATGGTGTATGAACCTCATTAGGAGGTTTTATAAAAACTTATAAAACCTTAAGAGGGGTTATAAAATCCCTCACAATATCCTTGTGAGAGAGATGGGAGAATCAATGATTGTACATTAGTAAAATTATCTAGATTCAAAGAGCAAAGACCAATTAAAACAAAATATTTGAGATACCAATGCTGAATGTAAAGACAGTGGCAAATCTTCAGCTACATCTGAGATGCTAAAAAGGTAAAAGCAACTAGCGTCATGTCAGTCTAAACAAAGAGGCTGTGAATGATACGACATCCAGACTACAACCTCTCATACATTGCTGTGCAGCTAGCTGACTTCTTCTAGTCACATGCTCTACATTAATCATTTTTTAAGGCCTCCCTGACTGGTCATAGACTGGATGAATTATTCACAGCTTCCTTCATTTAATAGAGGAGATAATGTGAGCAGAGATTTCTCCAAGGGAAAAGGGCCTGCCATCTTGTATAAGAAATTGGATAATAACTTGAGATATCAACATGTCATATAACAACATATAGCATAATATGTAAACAATAACCTATAGAGGCAGTATAGCAGAGTGAATAAAATAACTGGATTGTTGTTATATTAACTTGGTCTAAGTCCCAGCTCTGCCGCTCACTAGATGTGTGACCTTGGGCCAAGGTACTTAACCTCTGCTTCAATACATTAGTAAAATTACCTGCTTCAGTATCCTAATCCGTGAAATGGGGATGATAGTACTAGTACCTACTCCATAGGTTTGTGAGGAGGATTCACTGAATTAATATAACTAAAATGCTAAAACAATGCTAGCTTATAGTGGCACTGCATAAATGTAAGTAATTATTTTATCTATGAGAACTGGAAAATGGGCATGTTTCTGTTGGGAGACAATTACCCGTGGGTCTTTAGGGTTTCTCTATATATTGTGTGAATGCAGGCATTTGTTCAGGATTATATTTTCAAGGATATTTTCAGACTTAACAGACCTTTGTAGATAAAGATATTATCTCTTACCTGAGCAAAGATCAGACAGGCTTATTGACCATTATTAAAGATTTGGGTTCCCTAAGTTCAAGATTTCTCCCCTGTAATGTAATCTACTTTGTGTACAGGCATTGCCTGGCCCTCTGAACATTGCCCTGTGGGATTTGTGGCTATGCTGATACCCTGCATATGCTAATACTCTATCTATTGCTATTGCTATGAGTAATAAACTACACTTTGTCTCTGATCCAGGATTCTCATGTCTTCTGCTACCATCTAGGAAATGGTGGCAGGCTAACTTGGAAACTTATGAGATGGATAAAATCTCAGACCCTTCACATATTTTTAGTTTATAAGGATAGAATCCTGTCTTACCACGTTCAAAATTGAATCTCAATAAAAATTTCAGATCAAGTACATTGTAGATAATTTATAGAACCCTTGTTCTAAAGTATTTAAAGTGAATGAAAATATAAAGCAGTGCAGAGCTGACATTGAGAATACTCTCAAAGGATTTTCAATTCAGATTTTAGTCCATTTCTAGCTGATTGGGTCTAGTTGTTAGAAGTAGTTTTAATCATCTAGGGATAAGAAAGACATTGTAATATGAAATAAGATTTGTGAGTTCTATTAGTTTGAAATAAAGAACTAAAACATAAGGGGAAAAGACCCTTATGCTTTTTCTATGTCTATAACATTTATGAAGAAGGTATATTTATACTATTATTATTGAAGCATATTACCATAAAATCACATAGTATGAGAAAAAATGTGGTACAATAAGTTTAGCTGGAAAGGAAAAAAATCTTAATAACTTGACTAAGAAAATAGGAACGTTAGTCTATTATGGTATAATGAAAATTGAAAGACTGAAGTTTGTGCTTTGACTTTCTATTAAACCATATTCTACAATTTAGCTTTGAATCTGCCTTTGATCTTTCAAAGTCTGAAAGACTAAATGCCTGATTCAGCATGATTTCTGACTGATTAAAAGCCCAATGATTGAGATGGTGGTGTAGGGAGGTATGGAATTTAATGAGTCCTCTAGAGCAACTAGTAAATAGCCAGGAATTATCTGGAACAACTGTTTGGGGGCCATCCATGACTGGATACACATCATCCAACAGTCTGGAATGGGTGGAAGGGCTGAGATCACAGTGCAGAACTGTAAGTAAAGCCCCCAAACTGTGGACGCTGTTTCTCCTTCCCCACTAGCACGGCAGGCTGTGTTAGAAAGACACCACCCCATAGGAAAAAGAAGCAGTCTGTACTAGGAGCAAGGGAAAGTAGCTCAACCGAGCTCCAACTGCAGGTTTAATCAGCAAATTTGGACTACCAAATGCCAGCAGGGGTGGAGTTAAGATAGGCTTGAGAGACAAAATAACTAGTCAAGTGAAGGAAACAATTTCCTAAAAGGTATTATCTTCCCCAAGAAAAGGGGTGGAGGGAGTTCAAGTGGAGAATTCAGATCCCAGCAGCTGGAAAATAGAAGCAGCTTATTCACACCTTCTATTGCAGCCTCTATCTCAATCATATCCCTGACAGGGACAGGTAAGAAGCTGTGGGCCAACAAGTGCCACCTGCTGGGAAGAACAGGAAAAGCACAGGGTCTAGAGGCTTCACAGGGAAGTCTGACAACCTGCTGGGTCCCATCATCAGAGAAACTTGATACTGATTACACCCTCCTCCTGAGATATGGGACTGTCTGAACTGGGAAAATCTGACTGGGGTCAATCATATCTGGGAAGACCCTTCTCAAAAAATAAATGTTTTATGTAGGCAAGGCAAGAACTACAAAAACAAGACCTGGAATATTCTGATAAGTTTAACAGAAGCAATGCTAAAGGTCTAGAATAAGTTGAACTGAATACCAAAGAACAGATAGAACACAAAGCCAGCCAACAAGAAAACCCTAGGTAAAAGAGTGAAAAATCACATCCAGAATGAACTAATCAAGGGAATCAGATGCCTAGGCACCAGCAAAAATTATGAGTCAGTCATACTAAGAAAAATGAAGATATGGCCCAGTCAAAGGAACAAAACAATGCTTCAAATGAGATACAGGATTAGAAACAACTAATTAAAGATGTTCAAACAAACTTGCTAAATCAAATACTGACTGATACTCCCCTTTATCCCATATATGGAGAGTTGAGTAAGAAAATAAAGACAAAAATAAATAAATAATAGGGAGTGTATGGGATGTTTTGGATGTTCTTTTTTAAACTTTTATGTTTATTCTTATTTTTATTGTTTTTGAAGTAATGAAAATGTTCATAAATCAATGATGCTGATGAATGCACAACTACAAGATTGTTATAGTTGACCACACCCCTTGGATGATTATATGTGAATATGTCTCAATTAAAAAAAAAAGTTCAATGATTGCAAGAAATTACCATTAGCTGAGCCCCATCAATCATATTCTCAGGCATAGCAATTGGATTTTTTGTTAGTACCTGAATATTCACTTTCAAATATAGATTTAATTTGAAGTGAATATTTGCTTTTTTTTCTATGCTGTATGGTGGGGGCCACATTTCATTCTTTTTTCCATGTGAGTATCCCATTACTGCAGCACCATTTGTTGAAATTTTTTCTTTGCTTAATTTGCTTTTTGTCTGTCTGTTTGTTTGGGGAAGTGCATAGGCCAGAAACTAAACCCAGGTCTCCCTCATGGCAGGCAAGAATCTACCATTGAACTACTCTTGCACCCTCTTACATTTTACTTTTATATGTTAATATTCTATCAGTTAGTTGAAGCATAGAGGTATTTTTAGCAGTATAAGAATAAAATACTGCAATAATTAATGATGATCATAGAAATTGCTGATATTATATAGATATATAACAGATAAATAATAAGGACAATTGAAAGTGAATACAGATATTGTTATTATATATTGATAAGATAATTTTAAGAAGAACATTATATCCCTTTTAAGACATCAAATGTGTATACTAAAGGTACAATGATAGTGATTATATTATAAAATAATAGTAAACTTTGTAGTTTTTGTGTGTACTAGCACTTATAACAATTAAAATAAAATTTAAGAAGTGTATTCAATATTTCATTAGACCATGAATTGTTTAAGAGAAAAATGTCCTATTTACAAATCCTTCAAATGTTGAGATGACTCAGCATGTTAACTTTCCCCCAACAAATTACATTAGAATGAGTAACTCTAAACTCATATGCAATATTATTCTTGATAAATATTAACTCCAGAATAAAAATAGACATAAACATTGTGGCTTAAAGATAAAGCGTTAGAGGAAAATGAGGTAACTCATGCACTTTTTATTCTCACTTAAGATTTAAAACAACAGGCTTTACCAGAAGACTTTCAGTATGTACTTCCTTACAGTTTTGTGTTTGGGGAGGTTAAAACTTTAAACAAAATTTTAGTAAAGTGATTGCAATGGACTTCCAATCTTTTTCAGTAATTGAAGATAAAGGGTTTTTAAAATATTGCAATTTATAAATTCTAGATATAAAATTCCTTCTAGAGAATATCTTAATGAACAGCTTATGGGATGGCTTTAATGAAGTTGCATTTTCATTATGTACTAAATCTTCACTCCTGTTTTGGGACTTGTAGAGAAGATAAATCTACACTTTATTCAGTTAGGAAGTCAACAGTAATTCTTGATAACATCCCCACAAGCAGTGCTCTGTACTAGTAGAGTTAGCCAGAAAAAAAATCTTGTTCTTCTATTGACCTTAAAGGAAAGTGTCTACTTAGTATCAGATGAAAATCAGAAGGACAGTAGGAACAATTTAGCAGGGAGTAGTCCTGAAAAATTGTTGTTCTTACCCTATAGCATCAACAATTTATATTTTAATTACTAATTTTATTAATAAAATTATAAAAATATTTTTGTAATAATTTTTCAATTTTGCTGTCATTTTTCAGAATTTTATCCCTTGATACATCAGCCTCAGTCAAATATTTATTTTTCATTGTTGACCATTTGGCATTTAGCCAAAGTATGCATTAAATAAAATAATCCATAGCAAATGAATATGTGATGTTTAAAGACTATAAGGAAATATTTTTAAAATACTATTTAAAAATGTCAGCCATTTACCAAATAATATTCTCATGGAAAATTCGTCTATAAGAAACTTTTTAAATATTTATTTTGAAATAATTATAGATTCACAGGAAGGTACAAAGATAATAGACAGGTCTATGTGTCCTTCAATGAGTTTCCCACAGTGGTCACATCTAAAGCGATTATGCTATAATAACAGGACCAGGAAATAGACATTGGTACAATTCTTGTATACAGCTCCGTATCATTTTATCACACATATAGATTTGTACATCACCACTGCAATCAAGATACAGACAATTCCATCACCATGAGATCACCCTGTGCTACTCGTCACTCACCTTCTCCCTCCAACCATCCCTAACACCTGGCAACCACTAAACCCTTCTCCATAGTTATAGTTTGTAATTTCAAGAATGTTAATGTGAGTAGAATCTTCCAGCCTGTTACCTTTTGAGACTGGCTTGTTTTACATAGCATTAATATTGCTGAGATCCATTTAAGTTGCCACGTGTATCAATAGTTTGTTCCTGGGCGGGCCACGGCTCCTCAGCAGGTAAGAACGCTTGCCTGCTGTGCCCGAGGACCCGGGTTCGATTCCTGGTGCCTGCCTATGTAAAAAAAAAAAAAAGTTTGTTCCTTTTCATTGTTGAGTATTAGTACATGGTATGGATATATCATAGTTTGTTTAACCATTCACCTATTAAGAGACATTTTGATGGTTTCCAGTTTTGGGGTATTACAAATAAAGTTGCCCAGAATGATTGTGTGCAGATGTTTGTATGGATGTAAATTTTCTATTCTCTGGAATAAATGCCCAGGAGTGCAATGTTTATGTTTAATTTGTTTTGCAGAAGTTGCCAATCTATTATCTAGAGTCTAAATTTCCACCACCAATGTATGAGAGATCCAGTTTCTCTGCACGCACATCAATATTTATCATTAAGTTTTATTTTAGCTCTTCTAATACTTATATATTGAAATCTCATTGTGATCTTAATTTTCATTTCTGTAATGCTAGTGATGTTGAACATCTTTTCATGTGCTCATTTGTCATTCATATAACATGTTCATTGAAATGTCTCAATACCTTTCGCCCATTTTATAATTGGATTTTCTTTTGTGTTTTGTTCTTTAAATGCAAACTTTTGAACCCTTTTTACTATCTTATAGATGTGAGTCCTTTATCAGATATGTCATTTGCAAATATTTGTTCCAGCCCATAAATTGTCTTTTTATCCCCTTATCCGAGTTCTTCACACAGTAAGAGTTATTAATTTTGATGAAGTTAAATTGATTGATTTATTAAATGTAATAGATCCTTATTCTGGAGTCCTATCAAATAACTCTTCTCCAAGGCCTAGGTCTTGAAGATTTTTTCATATATTATCTACTAAATGATTTACTGCAATCTTATGTGGACGGTTTGCCTATGGATATTCAGTTATAATAAATCCAGCACAATTTGTTTAATAGAGTATTCTTCCATTGAATTGCTCCTGCACCTTTTGTGAAAAATTCACTTGGCCATACTTGTCTGGATCTGTTTCTGGGTTCTGTATTCTATTCCATTGATCTAGGTGTCTATCCATCCATTGTTATCCATTGTAGTATTGATTATTATAGTTGAATAAATTTTGAAATGAGTAGACTGATTCCTTCCACTTTTTCTTTTTCAAAATTGTTTTACCTAGTCTTATTCCTTTGATTTCCCATAAATATTTTAGAATAAATTCTTCTAAGGCTACAAAAAATATCTTACCGGAATTTTGATAGGAATTGCATTAAACCTGCATATCAACTTTGGGAAAAATGTCATCTTTACTATGTTGAGTCTTTTAATCCATGAACATGATATATCTATACATTTATTTAGATCCTCTTTGGGTTCTTTCATCAAGGTTTAGTAGGTTTTACCACACAAGACCTGCATATATTTTATTATATTTACATTTAAATATTTCATTTTTGAATGATTATGAATGATATTGTATTTAAATTTTTTCCCATGTACTCATGGCTAGTATATAGAAATATAATTAGTTTTTTAATATTAACATTGTATCCTGTGATCTTAATAAATTGACTTATTGGGTCAAGGAGTTTTTGCAGATTTCTTAGGTTTTCTATGTATACCTTTATATCATCTTCATATTGAGTCATTTTTATTTCTTCTTTTCTGATCTGTATGCATTTTATATCATTTTCTTGCCTCATTACACTGGCTAGAAGTTCCAGTGCTATGTGAATAGCAATTGTGGGTGTGGGCATCTTTGCCTTGTTTCTGATGTCAGGAGGGAAATATTCAGCATTGTATCATTATGTATGATGTTTGCTGTAAGGTTTTGTAGAGCTTTTTATCAAGTTAAGTAAGTTCTTCTCTATTCCTAGTTTTCTGAGAGTTTTTATCATGTATTGGTGTTGAATTTTAAAAAATGCTTTTTCTGCATCAATTGATATGATCAGGTAACTTTTCCTCACAAGCCTATTTAATGTGCTGTGTTACACTGTTTGGTTTTCAAACACTGAACCAGCCTTGCACTAATGGAATAAGCACCACTTGGTCATGTTGTGTAATTCTTTTTTTTTTTTTTCACATGGGCAGGCACTGGGAATTGAACCTGGGTCTCTGGCATGGCAGGCAAGAATTCTGCCACTGAGCCACTGTTGCACTGCCCTGTGTAATTCTTTTTATATTGGTAATTCTATTTGCTAATACTGTGTTAAGAATTTTTGTGTTTTAGTTCATAAGAGATATCCAAATACTTGTTTCAATAAAATGAGTTCTATTTCCTTATTAGTTACATGGCTATTTAAATTATTTCTTATGGTGAGTTTTGGTAGTTTATACTTTTCAAGGAATCAGTTCATTTTATTTAAGTTGTAAATATATTTGTGTAGAGTACAATTTAACAAATAGTTATAGAGGAAATTTCAAAGAATGGTATGGGATACAGTTCCACAATTCCAGGTATTTCCTTCTAGCTATTCCAATACAATAGAGATTAAAAATATGTATCTATATAATGATTCAGTAATCATACTCATTAGTTAAATCCTATCTTCTCTGTTACAACTCCTCCTTTTCCTTTTATCCTTCTCCCACTCTTTAGCGATATTTGGGCAATGGACATTCTAACTTTTTCCTGTTGAAAAGGGATGTTGACATTATAGAGTAGGGGGATGCAAGTGGTTGATGTTTTTTGAGAGACTATCACCTCTGGGTTTCAGGACTTATCTGGCCTAGGAACCATCTGAAGGTTTTAGGTTTCTGAAAAGTAAACTTACAATGTGCCTGGGTGTTCTTTTATTTTGCGGGGGGGGGGGGGTGCATGGTCTGGGAATTGAACCTGGGTCTCCTGCTCCCGCATGGAAGGCAAGCGTTCAACCACTGAACCACCATGCACCCTGAGCCCTGGGTGTTCTTTAGGGTTAACAGGAGGGGTTTGGCAAACTGTGGCAATTAGCAATATCTAGCTGAAGCTTGCATAAGTATAGCCTCCAGAATAGCCTCTCGACTCTATTTGAACTCTCTTAGCCACTGATACCTTATTCTTTTTTTTATTTCTTTTCCCCCTTTTGGTCAAGAAGGCACTATCAATCCCACAGTGCCAGGGCCAGGCTAATCCTTGGGGAGTCAGGCCCCACACTGCCAAGGAGACTCACACCCCTTGACGTCATGTCACACATAGTGGTGAGGGTAATGATTTTACCTGCAGAGTTGGACTTAGAGAGAGAGGGCACATCTGAGCAACAAAAGAGTTCTCTGGAAATAACTCTTAGGCATCATTATATGTAGGCTTAGCTTTTCCATTATAGAAATAAGTTTCATAAGAGCAAGCCTCAAGATCAAGGGTTGGGCCTATTAATTTCAGAGTCCCTAGTATTTAAGAGAGTAATGATTTTCTCTTTTTAATTTCAATTATTTCAGCTTTTATCTTTATTAATTCCTTCTTTCTGCTTGGTTTGGTTTTATTTTAAGACTTCTCTTCTTTTCTAATTATACACTTAGTATTATAAATTTCTCTGTCAGCACTGATTTAGCTGTGCCCATAAATTTTTATATATTTTGTATTTCATTCATATTAATGCATATTTTCCCTTGAGCCCTCCTCTCTGATGCATGGATTATTTCAAATTGTATTGTGCCTTTTTCACATATTTGGAGATTTTCGTGTTATGTTATTGATTTCTAATTTGATTCTATTGTGATCAAGTTGCATATTCAGTACAATTCAATTCTTTTAAGCTTGTTGAGGTTTTTCTGATGGCCTAAGATATTATCTATCTTGATATATGTTCTGTGGGAGCTAGAAAAGGTTGTGCATTCTTCTGTTGTTGGGTGATGTGCTCCACAAATGTCAATTAGACCTTGTTTGTTGGGGTGTTGGTGAGTTATTCTATATCTTTGGTGACTTTCTATCTAGGTAGTCCATCAACTGTTGAGAGAAGCGTATGGAAACCTTCAAGTATAATTGTCCACTTATTTATTTATTTCTTAATTCTATCAGTTTTGCTTCATATATTTTAGCCCCTTTGTTTGGAGTGTAGATATTTAGGATTGGTATGTCTTCTTGGTTGATTAATACTTTATAACTATGTTATAACCCTCTCAGTCATTGATAAATTTCTTTAGTTGACAGTCTTATATATCTGATATCAATATAGCCACCCTTACTTTCTTTTGCTTAATGTTGGCATGGTACAGCTTTCCCATCCTTTTACTTTTAATCTACTGATATAATTTTATTTGAAGTGAGTTTCTTTTAGACAGAATATAATTGGGTGGCATAGATTTATGCACTCTTCCAGTTTCTGTCTTTAGATTTGTGTATTTAAACTATATCTGTTTTATGCAGTTATTGATATAAGGCCTAAATCATTTTATTTTTTCCCTCCCTTTGTTATCTCTGTTTGTTTTTCCTTGCCTTCCTATGAGATACTTAACCTTTTTAGAAAGGTTGGTATATATACATACGTACACATTTTATCAGAGTGTACTATGGTTGGCATTTTACCAGTTTGAGTGAAGTGTAAAAACCTCACCTTTATTTACTTGTCCCTATTTATAATCCAATTGTCTTAAATACTGTATCTGTGTACATTGAGTATCACATAAGTCAGTGTTATAATTTATGCTTCAACCATTAAAAATAATTTAGGAAACTGAAGAGGGCAAGGTAAGTATATTGCATTTACCCATAATTTTGCTTTTTGTTTGTTCTTTCTTTCTTTCTGATATTCCAAGATTACTTCTTTTATCCTTTTTTTCTGTTTAGAGAACTTCCTTTAGCTATTTTTAAAGATAGGTCTGCTATTGACAGATTCTCTTAGTTTCCCTTCATCTGAAAAATGCTTTGATTTCCTCTTCATTCCTGAAGGATGATTTTACTCAATATAGAATTCTGGATTGATCTGTCATTTCAGCATCTGAAACATTGTATCACTTCCTTCTGTTCTTCATGATTTCTTTATGTGTACCCCACTGTCATTCAAATTGGTGTTAATAGGTTAACAGATTATTTCTTTCTGGATTCTTTCTTTAACTTTAGTTTTCCATTCAATAATAGTGTATCTTGACGTGAATTTCTCTTGCTTATCCTATTGTGGCCTTTCTCAGCTTCATTAATCTGTAAATTATGTTCTTTGCCACATTCTGGAACTGTTCAGCTATTAACACTTTGAATACTCTTTCAACACCACCAATTTTTCCCTCTCCTTCTGGGACTTCACTGACACAAATATTAGATATTTTGTTATAGTCCCACATGTCTATTAGGTTCTATTCATTTTTTTCCAGTCTATATTCTCTCCGTTGTTGAAATTAGGTAATTTCTATTATTCTGTCTTCAAGTTCACTTAGTCTCTCCTCTCTGTTCTCTCCATTCTGAAGTTGAGTCTATTTAATACATTTTTAATTTTGGTTTTGTTTAGTTCTAAAATTTCCATTTAAGTTTTCTTTGTATTTTCTATTTATTTGCTAAGACTTTTGATTTTTCATTTGTTTTAGATGTATTCATAATTGCTCACTGAAGCATTTTTATGATGCCTGCTGTATAATCCTTGTCAGATAATTGTAATGTAACTTTTATCTTGGTGCTGGCATCTCTTTTAGTTTCCTAGGCTGCTCAAAGCAATACCATGAAATGGTTCAGCTTAAGCAATGAGAATTTATTAACTTACAGTTAGTATCTGGGGAAATATACAAATCAAGGAACATCAAAGCAATGCTTTTTTTCCTGAAAACTGGTTTCTGACAATCCTTGGCTCTTCAGGCACCACATGGTGTGCCTGTTCTCTACCTTCACTTCCAGGTTTCATGGATTTTAGCTTTTTACTTCTTTGTCTCTCTCTCTGTCTCTATTCCATTTATAAAGAACCCCAGTCATAGGGTTAAGATCCATCCTGAATGAGGCAGGTCACACCTTAACTACATTAGCTTAATCAGAAGAGCCTTCTTACAATGGGTTTACACTCACAAGAATGGATTAGATGGAAGAACATGCTTTTCTTGATTACATTCCGCTTCAAACCAACAAAGTCCAACCTCTGGACTCACAAAACACATGTTCTTTCTGGATGCAAAACACATACCTTCTCTTACAACATCCCCTATGTCTTAAGTTATTTCAATAACAAGTGGTTAGTACAAAGTCCCATCAAAATTAATTATAGGTGCCATCTGTTCTGAGGCACTACTTCCCTCCATCTTTGGACCTGTGAAACCTAGAGAAAAAGTTATGTACTTCCCATATACAAAAGAGGGGCAAGCATGGGATAAACATTTCTATTCTTGTAGGGAGAAATTGGAAAGAAAACAGGTCACAGGCCCCAAACAATTACAAAACCCTGCTGGGCATACTCCATTAGATTTTAAGACCTGAGAGGCATCTATGGAATGATGTTTCGTCCTCTGGGCCTGACAAGTGGCAGCCCCACCCCTTCCAAGTGATTGTTCAGGTGCTATGTTCTCCCTGAACACTGGGATGATGGTTTCACACTCTGAGAACACTAAAGTGATAGCCATACTCTGCCCAATCCCAGGGGAATAGACTCTAACCCTCTGAGAAAACTGGAGTAGTGGGCAGAGTCTCCCCCTCTGCAAACATTAGGGTGGTAGTACGCTTCCTGAATGATGGAGTGGAAGGTCTGCTCTCTCCAAACACCAGGGCAGGCTCATCCTTTTCACCCAAATGGATTGGCTTTCTCTTGGCCAAGAAGATGTCTTAGCTCCACACCTCAGCTTCTGTGAGTTGCCTTTGAAGTCATTTTTCCTTTAATCGTCCCTTTTAGTCCAGGCTGGTAGTGGTTCTGGTCACACAGATCTCACAAAAACTTGTCAGTTGTGCATTTAGTACACAGAGTTCCAAACTATCAGACAAAAGAACTTTCCACAATTCCTTTTTAGAGAACTACATTTCCAATCCTGACTTGTACTGAAATGGCTGACTGGATCCATGTTCAGTTAAAGCCTCACATGGAGCACTGTTCTCTGGGGATTCACTTTCCAGAAGCTCAAAATTTTCCAAACCATCAATTCTGGTTTCTTTGTGCCCAGGAATTCAGTTCTCAGCTTATCCCTTTCCTCTTGCATTTTACTATAAGCAGCAAGGATAAACCATGCTGCACTTTTCCACTTACCTTGGAAATTTCCTCAGCCAAATATCCAAGCTCATTGCTCTCAAATTCTGCCTTCCATGTGACATCAGAATTTTCCAAAGTTCTCTGCCACTGTAAAACAAAGATCCTCTTTCTTCCAGTTTCCAACAATCTATTCATCATTTCTGTCTAATGTCATAGAAAGTACATTTAGCATCCATATTTCTATCAACAGTCTCTTCAAAGCAATCTGGGTCATTTCTATCAAGCTCCTCATAATTCTTCCAGTCTCTACCCACTACCCAATTCCAAATCCATTTCTACATTTTGGTATTTGCAACAGCAGCACCCCACTCTCCTGGTACCAAAATTGGTATTAGTTGGTGTTCTGTAGGGAAACAGGACTGAAGGAGATAACGATAAATATTATGAGATTTTTATAAGAATTGTCTCACATGAATTTGGGCATGCACAAGTCCAAATTCTGTAGGGCAGACTGCAAGCTGGGAACTCTGATGAAAGTTGTCAATGATTTCCCCAAAGTTGTCTTAGTCAATGTTCTCTAATAAAACAGAACTGACAGGAGATATCTGTAAATACTAGGAGATTTTTATACGAATTGTCTCGTGTGACTATTGGGCTGCACAAGTCTAAATTCCATAGGGCAGGTTGCACACTGAGCATTCCAATGAAGGGTTACAATTAATTTCCCAGGAGAAACTGGCTGGCCGAAGTCGGGGTGGAAATTCTTTCTTCTGACTGCCAAAATGATCACTTCTCCTTTTAAAACCTTCAACTGTTTGGATGAGGCTTCTCTCATTATTGAAAGCAATCTCCTGGGTTGATTGTAGATGTGTTCTGCCATAGATACAATCAACTTACTGATGATTTAAGTCCATGGACTATCTTTACAGTAACAATGAGGGCAGTGCTTCCTTGACCAAACAACTGGGCACCATTGCCTGGCCAAGCTGACATATGAATTTAACTATCACAGTATCTGTTTATCTTTTTTCATTCAGTCTTCCTGGCTCTTGGTATTACAAGTAATTTTCTGTTGCAACCTGGACATTTTGGGTATTTTCTTAGATTATTCTGTGTCTTATTTAAAACTTGTTCTTTAGCATGCTTCCTCTTATTCCACTTCAGTGGAAACAGGGGGGCACTGCCTTGTTACTGCCAGGTAGGGGTGCAAGTCCAGGTCCCTCAATTGAACCCCACTAACAACAAGGGTGTGAAGTGCTTCTTATTACTGTTCAGTGGATGTTGGAGCTATGGATTCTCACTGGATCTTTTCTGATGCCACCCTGGCTGACATAGTGAGGGACAACACATTACTGCTCCCCACATGACCTCACTATCACCATTGGGCAGTGACTGTGTTATCACTAAGTGATGGTGGAAGTCCTACCTCTTGTCTAGGCTTCCTCTGACACCTCCCCAGTGTCAACCACTAGATGGGTGTGGAAGTCCAGGCTCCCCATATGGTCTCTACCAAAACTGCTGGTATGCCTTCTTCTCTTCCCCTGTCAGAGTCTTCTTATGCTTATGTAGTAGAAACCATCCAGGGTTTTTAGTTGTCCTTAGTGGGAGGAAAAGGGAAATGTAAGGCTCCTCCATCTACCCAGAAGCTCAAGTCTCCCTTACCATATATTTATTTAATGAATGTTGTCTCTGTGTGAAGAACTACTCTTTTTATCTGCTTATAATTGATAGCATTTTGTTCAATTGCGTTTTAAAGTTTGTTTAGAGTCAAGAATCTGGACACTATGAGTGACAGAAAAAAACCTTAGCCGAATTATTCTGTACAGAAACATAACAAGGAGTATAAGTGTGGATGAGTGAATGGAAGAGAACTAGTTAAAATCAACAGAGATAGACACGCAAGAAAACCATTTGCTGGAAAAAAGGATTTTTATGCAGATCGGAGACTATCATCTAGTTCTCTGCGCCTTTGTGGCTATGAGATGTAACTTTATCTCATCCGTCTGGAAAAGCTAGGTTGGTTAGAGAAAAGAAATCACAGTGAAGTAAAATCAGTTTTTATAGGGGGTCAGAGAGGGCATTCTTAGTTAAGCTCAAACTCTTTGAGGATTAGAAGTGCAAGGAACCCTAATGAGCTTCTTTCTGATAAATTCCAAGTAAGATAGTTAAAATATATTTTTATGCCAAGCCTCAGAGGGGAAAAAAAAGCATACTGAAAAAATGGGACTTATTTTCTTTTGCACCAGCAGTGATTTAAAAAACTATGGATTTATATAGGATAATAAGATTAGGGTAAACTAAGAGTGATTAATAACAGCTGAAGTGTAGCTAGGAAATTTATATTTATACTAGGTTTTTAAAAGCATATTCTTATTCACATTCATGGTTTCCAAAGACACTGAGGTTTATTTTTAGTTGTGACACTCTGTCAAGTTCTATTAATGAAATGGTAGACACAAAAGGATGTGGTGCTTACACGCATGCAGTTTGAGATCTAGTGGGAAGATGTATAAATATCAAATAATTATAAAAAATAAATGTAAGTTACTCATTTTGGAGGAGATATCAGGTAAGGCTTTTTTTTGCACGGGCAGGCACTGGGAATTGAACCCAGGTCTCCGGCATGGCAAGCAAAAACTGCCTGCCCAGGTAAGGCTTTTTTGAAGAAGTCCCACTTTCCTTGACCTTCAGAGGACTAAATGATGTTTAATGTGTCAATAGCAGGGGAAAACCTCTTCCAGGTAGAGAACAACATATAAAAATCCTCCTCAGTTGGAGGGGTGAGTGACCTTAGAAAAGATTGTAGGAAAGACACCGTAGCTGGAACAAAAAGAGTGAAGGAAAACATGGTATGAGGTAAGGCCAAAGAGATGGGGAGGGTCAAGCTATTCAATGTCTGTTAGTCCACGTGTGATATTTGGTCCTTTATTGTAACAGAAAGTAAACAAAAAATACAACGAATGAATCTAGGATGTGGGATAACATGACCCAGTATGTATTGAAAATTTTCACCATGGAAAAATTTACTGGAATATGGGCAGAACCAATGAAAGGTCATGAGGTTGTCCAAGGGAGACTAATAATATGCATTAAGTATTTTAATAAATAATTTAATGAAAAAAGCATAATTGAATTATATTCCAATTGATGTTCTTTTTCATATGCATCTAGGGAAATCTTAGTTTATTGATCTGTCTGTCTGTAACCTGAGGCATAATTCCCACTCAGTTCCTTGGTCTTCTAAGAGTGTCTGGAAGTAAATAAACCCATTCTGAGGTGTGAACTGCACAAATCCAGGCCTACACAGCGATGGCAAATGCCACCAAGTTTTAATAAAAGTACAAAATTCCAAATCAAATATCACTTAGAGAGGATGGAGAGACACACATGATTTATTCTATTGTGTTTAAAGAGAACTTAAGGAGGGAAGTTTTCTTGAAAATTCTTTTTAGTTTATTTTCTAGAGATTCTTAGATTAAGGTAGCAAACACAAGAAGAATGAAATTATAGTTCTAGGAACTGCCAGATTAAATAGCTCTTTCAGAAAAGACTTGTGGTTTCTTTTGGACTGTAGTTAAATTCTAAAGCTGTGATTTTCCATTTACTGTCCCTTGTCACTGTATATGTACCATATTTACCCCAAATTGATGCCATCAGCTCTTTGTCAGAAGAAGTCTTTCTACAGACTCATATTAACCACATTTCTCTTGCTAAAACACAGTATTCAAACTCTCCCTGTCACTCAGCTTTTGATATTGGCAATTTCCTTATATAGAACTCAGTTGTCAAATGATTGAAGGCCTGTGTAATTCAGCTCTAATGGATTGTACGAAGCAAGGGTGTTTTCAACTGCTCTAGTTAAAATACTTTTCCTCAAGCAGCCCACGTATCTGAAAGTGCACTCCAGGTGAGCTGGAGTTCCAGGCTGTGAACAATTTGACTTGCAGGTCGAACAGCAATTTAGGCTGTGTATGTTTTTCTCAGGCCAGCTCAGTCTTGACCTATCCTATATTAACTTCCTTAAGTACACATTTTAAAAAGCTTAAATGTATTGCCTAAGGATCTCACTGTTTCCCAGAGAGGTATGACTACACCTTCACTACAATACTATTTTAGAAGTAGCTTTTGTTAAATGCATAGTTTACTGTTGCATTTTCCCCCAAAGGGCCTTTCTTATTTCAAATAACATACATCTTGAATAAAGAAATATAACATCCTCTACTACCATTTTTTTTCTTCCTCCAAAATGCTGATTGGTAGGAATCCAGCATGTCCACATGTCCTTCCTTTGCCACGCGAGTCTGTGTGAGACTGCCTGTCTTGCTTATTAGAAAGGTGGAATGCTGGTGCTCTCAGGGCCCTGGGAGCTCTTCCTGAGTCTGTTATAGCACAAGGTAGGTGTGCCCGCATATTCATCACCCCGATGGCTATTTGAATTGTTTTAACTGTCCCATGGTGAGCCCTCTCTCCAGCACTGATCAGTGCTTAGAACCCCCAAAGCTGCAAAAATCAGGAAATGATCAGGAAGTGAGAAAATATGGAATGTGCATCCAGATCTCAGATCAAAGGAAAACTAGACAAATTTCAGTCTCATGTGTATTTGTTATTTCCAAGGTTCTTTATATATATATATTATTTATATATAAAAAGGGAAGTGACCTGGAATAATGATGACCTGTAGTGAGGTATGAATTGCATAAATTTAGGGAATCATAGCATACTTCTGGGATCAGAATAACATTCTGTGTATATTTATTATGAACATATTTATTGAGTGTTTCCAGGCAACATAAAATAACTCACAGCAGTGCAGAATACACATTGTTTGTTAGAGCCCATTATCCACTCTCCAGGATAGATCATATGTCAGTCACAAACAAGCTTCAATAATTAAAAATTATTGAAATAATACAATGAAACTTCTCCAACCATAATGAGATGGACCTATACATCAGTAACAGATGGAAAACTGGAAAATTCACAAATGTGTGGAAATGAAACAACACGCTCTTAAACAATCAATGGGTCAAGGAATAAATCAAAAGAGTACTTAGTAAGAATCTTGAGGCTAATAAAAATGAAAATGCAACATATAAAACCTATGGGATACAGCAAAGGAAGTGCTCAGAAGGAAATTTATAGGTCTAAATGCTTACATTTAAAATAACAGAAATATTTCAAATCAGGGCACTTACCCCACAACTGGAGGAATCTAGAAAACAAAGAGCAAATTAAACACAAAGCGAGAAGGAGGAAGGAAATAACAAGATTAGAGCAAAGATAAATAGAGAATGAAAAATCATTATAGAGAATCAACGAAACCAAAAGTCGGTTCTTTGAAAAAATCAATAAAATCGACAAATCTTTAGCTAGACTGGC
Source organism: Myrmecophaga tridactyla (assembly GCA_004026745.1). Taxonomy (NCBI): domain Eukaryota; kingdom Metazoa; phylum Chordata; class Mammalia; order Pilosa; family Myrmecophagidae; genus Myrmecophaga; species Myrmecophaga tridactyla. Next base: position 53,745 of record PVIY010000915.1, read on the forward strand.
AAAGAAAAAAGAAAAAGGACTCAAATAATTAAATCAGAAATTATATGGGGAACATTACTACTGATCCCACTGAAAAAAGAAAAGATTATAAGAAGATACTATGAACAAAACTGTATACCAACAAATTAGATAGCCTAGATGAAATGGACAAATTCCTAGAAACATAAAAACTATCTACATAGACTCAAGAAGAAATATAATATCTCAGCAGACCAATGACTAGTAAGAGGATTGAATCAATAAATAAATAACTCCCAGCAAATGAAAGCCCATAATGAATGACTTTACAGGTGTATTTTCCCATTCTAAGAAAAATGAACGCCAATCCTGCTCAAACTCTTCCAATAAATTGAAGAGAAAGGAACACTCCCTAAATCATTATATGATGTCAACATCACCCTCATAACAAAGCCAGAAGACACTGCAAGAAAAGAGAAATACAGACCAATATCCCTTATAAACACAGATGCAAAAATCCTCAATAAAATCATAGCAAACAAAATCCAATAGCACATTAAAATAATTATACTCCATGATGAAGTGGAATTTATTCCAGCTATGCAAGGGTGTTTCACCATAAGAAAATTAATTATTATGATACACCATATTCACAGAATGAAGGGTTAAAAAAACATAGGATCACCTCAATTGATGCAGAAAAAGCATTTGACAAAATCCAGCACCATTTTTTTTGGTATGCTTATGGCGGGGTCACATTTCATTCTTTTTCCGTGTGAGTATCCTGTTATTGCAGCACCATTTATTGAATTCTTTTGTTTTTTTTTTGTTGTTGTTGTTGGTTTCTTTGTTTGGGAAATGCACGGGCTGGGAATTGAACCCAGGTCTCCTGCATGGGAGGTGAGAATTCTACCACTCAACTAACCTTGCAACGCCCCGCCCCCCCCAGCACTATTTTTGATGAAAACACTCAGAAAGCTAGGAATAGAAGGAAACTTCCTAAAAATGATAAGGTGCACATATGAAAATCCTACCACTAACATCATACTCAATGGTGTAAGACTGAAAACTTTCCCTCTAAGATCAGAAACAAAACAAGGATGTCCATTGGAAGCACTATTATTTAACATTGTACTGAAAGTTCTAGTCAGAGCAACCAGACAAGAGAAATAAATAAAAGGCATCCAAATTGGAAAGGAAGAAGTAAAACCTTCCCTATTTGCAGATGGCATGATCCTATATACATCCTATATCCTGATATATCCACAACAATGCTACAAGAGCTAATAAATGAATTCACAAAGCGGCAGGGTATATGATCAACACCAAAATTCAGAAGTGTTTGTCTAAACCAGCAATGAATAATCAGAAGAAGAAGTCAAGAAAAAAACTCCATTTACAATAGCAACTAAAAGAATCAAATATCTAGAAATAAATCTAACAAAGGATGTAAAGGAACTGTACATGGAAAATTACAAAACAATGCTAAAAGAAATCAAAACAGCATGGAACTGCCACAGGGTCAGACATATAGACCAAAAGAATTCAATAAAGAGTTTGGATATAAGCCCTCATATCCATGGCCCACTGATCACTGAAAGGGTGCAAAGTCCATTCAACTGGGAAAGAATAATCTCTTCAATAAATGATACTGGGAAAACTGAAGCTAATGCATGTCAGTGAGATAATACAATATTTGTCCTTTTATGTCTGCCTTATTTCACTCAACATGATGTCTTCAAGGTTCATCCATGTTGTTGCATATATCAGGACTTCATTCCTTTTTTGTGGTTGAATATTCCATTGTGCATATATATATATCACGTTTTGTTTATTCATCAGTTGATGGACATTTATTTGAGTTGCTGCTAAGTTTTGGCAATTGCGAATAATGGTGCTATGAACACTGATGTTCAAATATCTGTTATAGTCCCTGCTTTCAATTCTTTTGAGTATATACATAGTAGTGGCATTGGTAGATCATATGGTAATTCTATACTTAGCTTTTTGAGGAACTACCACATTGTATTCCACAGCAGCTGCACCATTTTACATTGCCACCAGTAATTAATGTGTTCCTATTTCTCCACATCCTCTCCATTACCTGTAATATCCTGGGTTTTAATAGTAGCCATTTTAGTGAAATGGTATCTTATTGTGATTTTGATTTTGATTTCCCTAATACCTAATGATGCTGAGCATATTTTCATGTGTATTTTAGCCATTTGTATATCCTCTTTGGAGAAAGGTTTATTCAAGTCTTTTGCCCATTTTTAATCAGATTGTTTGTATCTTTGTTGTTGAGTTGTAGGATTTCTTAATATAATCTAAATATTAAATTGTTATTGGATATGTGGTTTCCAAATCTTTTCTCCCATTGAGTAGGTTGTCTTTTCACTGTCATGATAAAGCCCTTTGATGAACAAAAGTTTGTAAATTTTGATTAGGTCTATTTATCTACTTTTTCTTTTGCTTTTGGTGTAAAGCCTAAGAAACCATTGATTCACACAAGGTCCTGAAGATAATTCCCTATATTTTCTTCTAGGACTTTTATAGTCCCGGTTCTTATATTTAGGTCTCGGATCCATTTTGAGGTAATTTTTGTATATGGTGTGAGATTAGAGCATTCCTACATTCTTTGCATACGGATATCCAGGACTCTCAGCCCCAATTGATGAAGAGGCTATTCTTTCCCTATTGAATGGATTTGGCAGCCTTGTCAAAATCAATGGCCATAGATTTGAGGGTCTGTTTCCGAGCTGTCAATTTAATTCCATTGGTCTCTCTCTCTCTCTCTCTATATATCTCCCTGGGCCAGTATCCTGCTGTTTGACCACTGTAGCTTTGTAATAAGATTTAAAGTCAGTAAGTACGAATCTCCAACTTTGTTCTCCTTTTTCAAGATGGTTTTGGCTATTTGGTTCCCCTTACCCTTCTAAAAAATTTGAAGATTGGCTTTTTCATTTCTCCAAAGTAGGCTGTTGGAATTTTGATTGGGATTGCATTGATCTGTAAATCTTTTGGGAAGAACTGACAACATAATAATATTTAGCTTTCAAATCCATACACATGGAATGTGTTTTCATTTATTTAGATTTTTTATTTCATTTAGCTAATTTTTGTAGTTACATATAATAGATGCTGTTCTAGTTTGCTAGCTGCCGGAATGCAATATACCAGAAACTGAATGGCTTTTAAAAAGGGGAATTTAATAAGTTGCTAGTTTACAGTTTTAAGGCTGAGAAAATGTCCCAATTAAAGCAAGTCTATAGAAATGTCCAATCAAAGGCATCCAGGGAAAGATACCTTCAAGAAGGCCAATGAAGTTCAGGACTTCTCTCTCAAGTGAGAAGGCACATGATGAACACGGTCAGGGCTTCCCTCTCAGCTGGGATGGGCACACGGTGAACACGGCATCTTCTGTTAGCTTTCTCTCCTAGCTTCTGGTTTCATGAAGCTCCCCAGGAGGTATTTTCCTTCTTCATCTCCAAAGGTCACTGGCTCATGGACTCTCTGCTTCATGGTACTGCAGCATTCTCTGCTCTTTCCGAATCTCTCTCATTCTCTAAAATGTTTCCTCTTTTATAGGACTTCAGAAACTGATCAAGACCCACCCAAATGGGTGGAGACACATCTCCCCTAATCTAGTTTAACAACCACTCTTGATTGGGTTACATCTCCAGGGAGATGATCTAATTACAGATTCAAACATACGGTATTGAATAGAGATTATTCTGCCTTTACGAAATGGGATTTTGATTAAAACATCGCTTTTCTAGGGTCCATACATCCTTTCAAACCAGCACAGATGCATCATTGCTTAAATTTATTCCTAGATATTTGGTTCTTTTATTTGCTCTTGTAAATGGAAATTTTCTTGGTTTCCTTCTCATATTACTCATCACTAGTTTATAGGAACACTACTGATTTTCACTGTTGACCTTGTATCCCATCATTTCACTGAGTTTGTTTATTAGCTCTAGTAGCCTTACATAATTGTTCCTTCAATAGATATGTGGAATGTGTGAGTATACAAACAATGAGTAATGGAAATGTCTTAATACACATTCTGCATTCTTACCCTAAATCTTAATTTTGTCTAAAGAAGGACCTTGCCATCTCCCTCCTCCCCTTATCATTTCCTTGTTGATTCTGGTGTACACTCTCGGTTATGGACCAATGAAGCCTCCACATTAAAGAAGAAATTAACCTGCTCAGCTTTACTACTACATAACGTTCAGTGAGAGAAGCTATGCAGAGACAAATCTGTCCTCAGTAAAAAAATAACTTTCTAACAATTTATAATGATTCAAATGGAATTGCCTAAATCTGGAAGCAGTGGCTTTCCTATCATGAGAGGGGTTTGTGAGGAAGGCTGATGGACAACCTGCATTGCATTGTTATTTAGAAGAAATGCAAACATCAGCATGGGTGGATTCCAGTGGGACCTACAACAACTCCGTTTTGGGTGGCCCTCCTTTTAAAAAATGAATACAGCATTACAAAAAGAAAATTATGTAAAAAATAAATATATATTTCAAAGAGAAAATAAATAAAACATATTACAATCTTTTAATATCTGAGAAAAATCATATGACCATTTATTTATTTATTTAATACTAACAAATGTGGTCAGTTAAATATTCACATTATGAGATTATAGAACTATTTCAACAATGATTTAATGACTTATCACTTAATTGTCTTCATGGTATGTCCTCTTTTGGGATTGCCTTCAGAGTTAGTCTTATCAGTTTATGGCCACACTCTTTTGGGCAAATGTAAACATGATGAAAACAAGAACAACAAACTGTAATTTGGGACATTCAGTATATTTTTACCAGATATAACTCAAAATATCATATTTATATTTGCAAATAGACAACTCCTTCTCTCTCAAAATGTTGACAGTGTTTCATCATTCCAGGAAAGTCTAATGAGGGAATATAAGCATGAGACCAAGTTTAAAAGAAGACTTCTTAAGTATTTTGAATACTGGCCAATGTTTCTATGATAACTTGGATGGAAAATACTCATTTCCAAGTCAGATTTATATATGCCTATGGAAACTAGTCATTCATATATTTCATAGTCATATTTTGTGCACATGCATGGGATGATACTCAAAAATGTTGATGTTTTTTGCATCCCACTATATTTCACAATGGAAAATATTCTTCATGTCTTCTTACATGATATCAGTTTGTTAATAGAGATGTTGGTCGGTGTGGTGGGAAGGATACTGCCCAGAGATGCCCACATCCAAATCCCTAGGTTCTGTGAACATGTTAGATTACATGCCAAAGGGGAATTAAATTTGTGGATGGAACTGAGGTTGCTAATCAGCTGACCTTGATATGGGGAGATTGTACGAGGCCGTACGGGTTTGCTGAATGCACTCAAAAGGGTCTTTATAAGTGGAAGAGTGAAGCACAAGAAGAGAAGGCAGTACGGGAAGGCCTCAGTCCAATGTTGCTGGCTTTGAAGATGGAAGGGAGCCATGTATCAAGAAAGGTAGAAAGTTGGAAAAGTCAAGGTAACAGATTCTTTCCTAGAGCTTTCATAAAGGATGCAGCCAGGCTGATACCTTGATTTGAGCCCAATGAGACTCACTTCATATTTCTGACCTCCAGAGTTATAAGGTAATAAATTTGCATTGTTTCAAGCCACTGAATTTATGTTAATTTGTTACAACAGCAATAAGGAACTAAAACAGTCAGTTAGCTGGCATTTTGTAGTCACTATCCTCCTGAAATGATTTGAGTGATGATTATGATTTTTATAATAGCTTTAAGAGTTTCTAATAAATGAGTATCTTCCTTAGCATTGTGCATACTTAATTATAGTTTATGAAAATATAACAACCCTTGAAAGAGACCTCTATATCACCCTTTAAGTAAAAAGAATTTTGTAAGGAAAGCTTTTTTAACTACAAAAAAGATGTGTCTGATGCACACAGATCTCCCAGATTTCTATGTTCATTGTTTAGTTGTCTACCTAATCTGCAATTTCTAAGACAAAACAGCGTCCATAATAGTTCTGCATATCAGATGAGGGATGATATGCAGTGACTCTCTAAGAACTAAGAGTTTCTAATTAAGAAAAATGCTGCCCTGAGCTGTAATTATGAAAAAATGCACACTGTGGAGGAACAATCCTTTTACTACAGTAATTAGTTAGTTATGGGTAGATCTTGCTTAATAGCTATAACTTATCTCGAAAAGTTTAATTTATTCTTCTCCCTAATTACTATGTCAAATAGTAAATAGTTTGTACAATCATTAGAGATTTTGAGCCAAATTAATAATGAACTCTACCCTCTCTTTTGTGAATTTAGTCCTTGTCTTTACAATGAAGATAAATCTAAATATAAAATAATTTACTCAGAATTTCTTTTTCAACTCAGAATTTGAGAAAAATTAAGAAGTGAAGTGTTGGGGATTGAATCATGTCCCCCACCAAGGCATGTTCAGTGGTAAACCCTGCTCCTGTGGGTATGACCCTATTTGTAAATAGGACCTTTGAAGATGTTATTAGCTAAGGTGTGCCCAAACTGAATGAGGTTGAGCCTTAATCCATGTGGCTGGTGTCCTTATAAGCAAAGGAAATTGGACAAAGAGAAAAAGCCACAGGGAAAAGCCAGGAGCTGGAAGTCAACACAACCTGGAAGAGAAAGGAAAAGATACTGTATTGTACATTGCAATGTGATGAAAAAGCCAAGGAAAACCATAAGACTTTCATCCAGCCAGAAGATACCTACCCCAGGGAGGAAGCAAGCCTTATACCCTCTGCAGCCATGAGCCAATACCTTCCTTTTGTTAAATCAACCCATTTGGTATTTGTTTTATGTATGTATTTGTTTTAGCAGCTGGAAAACTAAAGCAGGTAATAAAGAGACAATGGGGATGCATTGTGAGCGTAAGAATTTTCCCTTGAAAATTAGGCACTCTTGAGGATGGAATAAAGACTTATATTGAGAAATAAACACAGAGCCTATAATCAGAAAACCGGGTTTAAAATCCCAGACCTGCCCATATAATTTTATAGCCTTGGGCAAACCACATAACCTCCTTGCAGTTTTCTCATCTCTAAAATGGAAATAATAAAACACACCATAGACAGCTCAGATGGTTTTACTGAGGATAAAATATGGAGGATAAACCCACTTCATAAATTGTAGAGTAATAAATAAATACACAATCTCCTTATAATACTTTCTTGATTTTTTCAGATATCCTCAAGACAAGGGAAGAACAGAATGAAAACATTTTTGAATGCTTTCTGTAATACAAATGTAAACTCATTGATTCATGTTCGGGGAGGCAAAAATGGCATATTTCTATTTTCTGAAGATATACTGGTGCAGCCAGTTGTCCAATCTGATTCCTTACTCTAAAGTGCAATACATAGGCTATATAAGCATGCACAACACTACCTGTTCATTTTTTCCCTATCACTGTGCATTTTATAGGACCCATGACAGGAAATACTCTCACACTAGCTAAACAAAAGAAGAGATGATATGGAGAATAATATCAAAAGAATGGTGCAAGCTGTCTTCAGATATGAGTGGATCCAGGGGGTTGGATTATGTCATTAAGACCAACTCTTCTGTTCTCCACCTCTCTTATTTTCTCTGCCTGATGTATTCCTAGACCAGCATTTCTGATGTAGAAGTAAAGATGCTGTTCTAAACACACAGTATTTTTAGAGTTAGCAATTCTAGACGCAAAAGACCCCTTTCCCAATATTGGCAGACAAAGTCCTGGAGAAGAATCTGATTGTCTTGATAAGTCACTTGCACAACCTTGACCCACACTCTATATGTGTGCGTGTGTGTGTGTGTGTGTGTGTGTGTGTGTGTGTACAGGTGATAGGATGTTCCCATAGGTCAAACTGAATCACATATACAATCCTAAAACTTCAAAGGTAGGGCATGATGATTGAAGACTTTGTAATGTGGGATTGAGGCATTTTCTAAAAGAAAATGAAGGGACAAACTGTAACAAATATCAAATACATAGAGTAGCCATGCTATTCACCATTTTTTCCCCCTTTGGATCAGTAACAAAAGAATTTTAGGAAACCTAGGTTGTTGATAAGAAGTGGTACTTCTTTGCAGAATATGGTGGGAGTGACTGTAAGATTGATTTGGGAATGAGTGAAAACACTAGAAGACTTGTTTTCGAATCCTCTTCTGTCCTGTGGGGAGTGTGTGCACAGATGGATGCACAGTGACTTACCCTGAGGAAATAGAAACAAAAGCGCAGGTGTTTAGAGCTTGGACTTTAGAATCAGTTTGGCTAAGCTCAAATTCTGACCTTCAATTTAGGAGCTGGATAATCTTGAACAAATGACACCAGCACTCTGAGCCGTAGTTCCCTAACTGTTAATATGTGGACAATAAGTGCACCTACTTGGGAGGATTTGTGTAAGGATTAAATGAATTAATCCATGTAAAGGATGTAGGACAAGGCTAGGCACATAGTAAAGCAGCAGTTATTGCACATATAATTTTAACGAGATGCTTTGGAATTATTGGAGGGCAAATACAGTCACTTCAAATGACAGCATGCTTCTGAGACTCAAGAAGCAAATCTCCTTCTTTCTTTAGACCTCTCTGTTGTCCTGAAGTCATTGTTACTAGAAGGACTTGGTAATTCTCTGCTAATTAGAAATGGCACACTAAGGATAAAACACAGTAGAGAAACAGAGTGGGAAGGAGGGAAAGAGGGAGAAAGAGGGGGAGGGGAGGAACAGGGAAAGGGAGACTTTCCTTCTAAATTTAGGTTTATAAAGCCCAAGGAAAGAGAAGAGCTATAAACTGCAGTCAGGGGACATGCCCTCTCAGAGTGTCTATAGTTCTGCTCCTGTCTGTAATATTCCAACCTAAGCATATTTACGTTCCTCCTGTTTCATGCCCTGATTTGCTTAGTGAGGCAGAGCCACTGTATCCCATCACTTAAAACAGGCTCCAAATTCCCAGCTGTGAGTTTCTGATGATGCCTTGTTCCAATGGGATACATTTTAATTTCACAACGTCAGTTATCATCAGCTCAAATGTCTTCGTGACATGATAAGACTTGAAGATATGCAAATAGCCTTTACCAGAGACTTCTGATTAGATAGAGGTGTTGGGGTGGGGAGATGCACCCTAATTAGTTTTGAAATAATTAGGAGAAATCATACTTGATTTTACGCTATAAATTTGCTTCTGGAAGCTCAGGACCAACATTTCCTGACATAGGACTTCTGAGAGGCAGGCTGCCATTTTTTTTTCCCTGAAAGACAAGTCATCTCTCCCTTCTTAGCTTCTTCAAATCACTTCTCCTTTTACATTCATGCTTTTCAGACAGCCAGTGGCCTTGCCTGGCATTGTAAATGTACCAAGAACCAGGCTGAGAGCAAATGCTGCCTTGTTCAAAAGTCAGAATCAAATCTCAGCACAAACACGTCAATCTGTGGGGAAATGGGAAATCACTGGAAAATGTCACATGAATAGGCATTATGGTGAAAAGGAACTTGTCAACTAGTGGGGAAGTGACAATGATGACACCTTGCTTGTTGTAGAGAGAGGGCTGAATTAAAGGAAGATACCCAAAGAGTTATGATTATGAGTATGTTAAGCCAGATATCCATATTTATACACTTTCACCTGTCAATCTCTTTGTGGCTATTTTATGTTAATGAATTTTACTTTGATTAACAATTGTTCAAACTTCATATTCTTGAATCTGATAGGATTTGAGTTAAGCCACACCTCCAGACTGTCAGTAAACAACACTGGAACTGTGAAATCCATGCAATATTCCAAAGGAAGATCTGCCTGCCTGAAGTTTGTGGCTCTGAAGTTTTTTTCTCTATGTGCTGTTTGCCTGAATCTCTTCCACCGTCCTGGCTAGTGTATGAATGCAGGAAGGAAGCACCCCCGTCCAGTGTCAGAGCAAAAGTTGCTCACCTTAGTTTGTAGATCTAGATGAGTCTTCTGCTTAAATATTGAAATGGCAACCAGCTCCTGTGCTGCGATTCCGGGGGGGTGGGTATCAAATTTTTTTTGGTACTGACATCTATTCAAGTAGGATAGAGTTTCTCACACTGCAGTGTTCAATGCTTGAGTGATTTAAAAGGTGGGTGGAGGTTGTGCCATCTGTTTTAGAACTGAGGACTGTCTATTTAGCTGGATCGACAAGGCCACATTGTATGCCTTAATGTCAAGTGATTGAACTTACTAACTCTGTCTGCATTTACCAGGAACTATACAGATTGCATTCTGTTTCCTGAACCTATGAATTGCTATGTTCAAAGAAAATTTATATTGCCTTGTAGCCCTTAATGGGGGTGGAAGGTAGAGCCATTCAAAATCCAACCTAAAAACTTAACCAGGTAAAAGTATTCACAGTGTAAATGTAATGATGGGTCTCTGAAGTCTGAGGGGACAAGAAACGATTCAGGCGTATTCTAGTATTAGGTAAAAGACAAATTTAATGCTTTATTTAGTCAACGTCAACAACCAGAAAAATAATTTTAAGACTAAATCACAGCTGTCTATTATCCCACTAGGAAGTGAACTGGGAAAACTATTCAAACTACCTATATTTGATGGTTATTCATTATGATGTTCAACCAGTATAGTAAGCTGACATTCCTAACAATTCCAATGTGATCATTTCAATAGAAATCCTTAGCAACCCTGGACAATGACATTTGTTTAGAGCCACATACCAATAAGGATTGCTTACTTGTGTTCTTGAGATCAACGTAAATCGATCCCTTCTCTCAAGTTAGTTTACTGGTCAACAATATCTATCTCATGCCCCAAATTTATTCACTTGAAGTTGTCAGAGGATTGTGCTGGGAAAGGGTCTTCAACTAAATTAAATGTAGAATTTCACCTGTACTTGGGGTTGATGGGGTAGCAGGGAGAAGAAATAGAGGAGTTGTGTCAATGGACAGGATAGGTAAGTGGGAAAGGACTAAGCATGGCATGACATGAGCACCAGATCTGCTGGAGTGAACTATAGGCATTTGCATGGGTCTGCATTGCATTCCTGGCCTGGCCTGTGAGGTACACAATATTAATTGGGAACAGTTGCTAATAAACGAAATGAAGCTTGAGATTTTTAAAATAATTAAAAGGGAAACTGTACCAGACCAATCAGAGCATGAAGGCAGGAAGAAAAAGGAGCAGGGAATTTACCTCCATATAAAATTACAGCTTAAGTATCCCTAATTCACATCTTGGGTGTAAGGAGGCGTGCTGGTTAGAAAGTATTATGTTCCCCCAAAAAGCCATGTTTTAATCCTAATCCAATCTTCAATCTTGTGGAGTCAGCTGTTTTTTTTAATCCTAATTCAATACAATAGGTTGATAACTTTTTTTTTATTTTTGCATGTGCAGGCACCAAGAATCAAACTTAGGTCTCCTGGCATGGCAGAGAAGAACTCTGCTGCTAAGCCACTGTGACCCACCCTAGGTTGATAAATTTTGATCAGATTATCTCCACAGAGATGTGACACACCCAATTGTGGGTGTGACCTTTGATTAGACAGAGATGTGACTTCACCTATTCCAGGTGGGTCCTGATTAGTTTACTGGAATCCTTTAAAAGAGGAAACATTTTGGACAGAGCCAGAAACTTCAGAGCCAACAGAGAGAGAGCCTACAGATATGACAGAACTGACTGAAACATCACAGAAAAGCTGAAACAGATACTGGCACTTGGAGAACAGATACACAGATGTTTGGAGATGCTTGGAGCCCAGTTGAGGTTGCCATGAGATGTCAAGCAAGCCAGAACCTGGAGAGAGCCAAGGGAAGCCAGGAGATGAAAGCTAGTTCCAGAGAAGCAAAATGAGGAACCCACACACAGACAGAGACTGAAAGCAATGGAGCCCAGGAGCAAGGGACCAGCGGATGCCAACCACGTAACTACCCTGCTGACAGAGGTGTTCCAAACCAATCGGCCTTTCTTGAGTGAAGGTAACCTCGTATTGGTGCCTTACTGTGGACATGTTCACTTCCTTAGAACTATAAACTTGTAATTTATTAAATTCCCTTTTTAAAAGCCATTGTAGTCTGGTATATCACATCTGACAGCTTGGAAACTTAACCTAGGAGGGCTACAGTTATGAAACAAAGAAATAAAGGTTTCTTGTGGTCGCTGATAGTTGCATCACAGTAGGACTGATCCGTTGGAATCACTAAATGATGCCTAATCAAATGATAACAGGGATACACAGCAAGCTGCATCCTGAGCAGCGTGCTTTAATTTTCTTCTCGTTTACTTTGTTTTGTTTCTGGAATTGGCATTTTAAGCTTTCCAAACAAAGGAAATATTTCAAATGCAATGTTTCTGTGTGAGGTAATATCTTCAGTTCCTGGCCAAAGTGCCTCCATAACAAATTTCGTTTTCCAGCAATTGACCAAAAAGTAGCCAAAGGAACCTTGCAACAGGCACCCAAGGTGGCAGGACAACAGTTTACATCATTTGAATTGTCAGAGACTACAGTGAGGATTCTCTAGGGCTGTGAGTGAAACACGTTGTTTTTGGGCTAATGTGTTCCGAGCAACCACCATTGGTCCTACAGACATACTCTCTTCCATTAGTAAAATGGCTTTAAGAAATGAGAGCACCAACATTTTGGCAGCATGTTGTAAGTTTACACAAACTTTCCAAAGTTCTATTGTCTGCGTTACACGTTAATTATTATAAGGTTTTAAAAACTATACACATCAGTAGTCCATTACCTTCTATCAATTTTGCTTTGACCCAGAAAATAGAGAGTTATGGTGATTGCAAAATAGAAAGTAGATTGGGGTAGGGGGAAAATGCAAACGTATCACACAGACTACAACTTGGTGCCTATTCCAATATTATTTGTTGAAATTTTTGGCAAATACATACTCTGCCTTTTGTTTAATCCCCATTTTAAAAGCACATTGAAACATTTGGTTAGCAGGTTTTTCACACTGGCAAAGTAACAAAATTACTCCCATATTCTGGCAGGAAGATCAGTTAGTTAGATGGCTATACATCTTACAGCAGAACTGAAGATGGCAGGAATAGTTTTCTTTGTGCCTTCTCACTTGTTGGTAGTCCTTTGTTGCTAATGGGGTACATGAAAGTAGCACTTTAACAGGGTATGAAGACTGGGTTCATTGCATGAGATGTGAAGTAGGCAACTACCGATCAAAAGAAGTGTCTTCTAGCTTAAAAGCATTTCTTTGCTAACATTTCAGTTCTTTATGACACCACCAATTACCATTCACAGAATCCCCTTCCCTGTTGACTGGGTCCAGGCAAATGGGGCCAGTGTAGGGCAGAGAGGCCAAGCCCTCTCACTGACTGTTGGGTCATGTGGAGCTGGTAAGTATATCCTAGAAAGTCAGGTCTTAAAAGAGTAACTATATAAAGTGTCCCAAACAGGGCTTGTTGTTTTTGTTTGCCTTGATTTTTCTACATCAAATATGTGTGACATTCAACTGGACTCTTTCATTCTAGAAAGTCATATATTTAGTTCGAGAAAATAATTTTCTTGTATTGTTTTTTAAATAATTGTTTTCCTTCCATTTTCTTTCTTCCTTCTCCTCCTCCTCTTCTGCCTCTCTCTCTCTCTCTCTCTCTCTCTCTCTCTCTCTCTCTCTCTCTCTCTGTTTCCCCCTCTCTCCTGGAACTGTTCCTATTAGTTGTATATTCAATTTTCTCAAAAATCACGCTAAGTACTTAATCTCTTTTGTTCACGTTTCTTTTTTTTTACTATTTTCTGTCCATCTTCTGAGATATTTCCTCAACTCTATGTTCCAATATTTTTATCTTATTTCTTATATGATGTTTAAAAACTTTCTAAGTTTTCATTCCCCTTCTCTGAATGTCCCGTCTTTGTAACATCCTGTTTAGTTGTGCTTAGGGGATGAAAACTTCAGTAAGTTAAGGATACTAATTATACTTTATGTTTTCTCTTGCCCTCTCCATTGTATCCATTTTCTAAAACAATTATTTCCCGTTTGTTTCATTTCCAGTTCTTTCTTTCAGGTTTTACGTTGTTACTTATTTATAGTTATATTTAAAACTGATTGGAAATTCTGTATCCATGAGTAGACCTTATAGACTGCTGGACTTGACCAAAGTTAGATCAGTAATGGAAATAATCACAGCTTTGTTGGACCCTTGATTGTCAGTATCTTTGTAAGTCCTTTGGGGTGGGGGATGCTCATACATTTCCCCAAAATTGAATCCTCCTTTATTTTGCCTAGGTGGTAAAAACAACCTGTCCAGTTTGGGGGAGCTGAGTGGGGTCTCAGCAGGGATAGATGCTTGAGGTTTCAACATTTTGGATACTGACCTTTACCTCATGCACCTGTTTTAATGGGGTTACCATAGCCCTGATTTTCTCTAATTTACTCTTACTAGAAAATAAATGGCTGATCATCTGTCGACATGAGGATGTAAAATCTTTCTATAGGAACCTGGAGGACGCAGGAGGCATGTTTCATTGCTTCTAGTACAGACTGTCAACTATTAATACTATTTTTAGCCTCACCCTACGTGACTTGCCATCAGCAATGACCAGTTCCTCCAAAGCCTGAGCCTTTTTTACTTGCTGCCCCTTAGCCACTCCCCCTTCAGGCTGAGTCTCGACTTTTTCCATTCAGCTAAATCTAAAATCATTTATCCATCTTTTTTCCAACTTCCAAAATTTTGTGGAGATTATGTTTATTGTTGTTTATTCTTACATTCTATATGTCTATGTGGTTTTTCCTTTTTTATTTATTTTGTCTAATTTTGGTCAAGTGCTGGAGGACACAATGGCGAAGACATCAAGTTAATCTTTCATATTTAAAGGAAAGGTTGAATAGGATTTTAATATCCTATCTCAATGCCTTTCGCATGTTTCATAGCAAGAAATTAAAAAAAGAATGTGGGGGGTATTTTTAAATAATTTTATTATTAGAGAAGTTGTAGGTTTACAGAAAAATCTTGCCAAAAATTCAGAGGTCCCATATACACACACCCCTGTCCCCATTATTAACACTTGTTCTTAGTCTAGTTCCTTTGTTACAGTTGAAGAAAGAACATTAGTATAATTGTACTACTAGCAATAATCCATAGTTTATTTTAGTGTTCACTGTTTGGGCTGTACAGTCATATGGGGTTTTTAATTTTTTTATTCAAATAACATATACAACCTAAAATTTCACCTTTTAACTACATTCAAATATATAACTCAGTGGTGTGAAGCCCATTAGCAATGTTGTGCTGCCATCACTACCTTCAATTATTAAGACTTTCCAATCACCCCAAACAGAAATTTTCTACCAATTAAAAACTAACCCCCCTTTCTCTACATTTGCCCCACCCCCTGCTAACCTGTACTCTAGTTTCTGACTCTGAACTTGCTTATTCTAATTATTTCATATCAGTGAGCAATGATGATAATTATCTTTTTGTATCTGGCTCATTTTATTCAACATGATGTTTTCTAGGTTCGACTATATTGTCACATGTATCAAAATTCATTCAAAAAAATCATTCCTTTTTATGGCTACATAATCCATTGTATGTATATATCCCATTTTATTTATGTAACTCATCTGTTCATGGACACTTAGGTTGCTTCCATCTTTTGGCAACTGTGAATAATGCCACTATGAACACTGACATGCAAATATCTGTTTGAAACCCTGCTTTCAATTTGAGGTAGAGGGGGGAGTAGGTACATACCTAGAAGTGGGATTGCAGGTCATATGGTAATTATATACTTAACTTTCTGAGGAACTACCAAAATGTCTCACAGATACCTCAACAGTGCCAAGTGTATAGTAAATGCTTAAGAAATATTTGTAAAATGAATATATAAATGAATGCACTTACTTGGAAAATTCTGTTTGCTAATAGGCCCTCGATTTTTGATGATTACCTATAAGACAAAGATCACTCTATTATGTTAAATATTGCTTCTTGTGGTGAACCTCTTTTAAAATTCTGTCTCCTGAAAATGGTTCTGTAGCATGAAGTAGTTGTATCTTTAATTAGACATAAATAGTTGAACTGGATACTAGGGTGAAGCTTTTGGGGGAAGAAGCAATATAAGCCATTTAGAGGGAAAAGTGGAGGGGTTAGGCAATGCAGACAAGTATAAAGAGAAACTTCTCTTTCTGACTATATAGCGGTTTCATGGTCTGTCTTTTAAGTTGCTTGAGTTTGTCAGGTTTGAAGAGCATTACTCAAAAGCACTTCTGAGAGAGAACTTTTGCCTGATTAGGACCAATTTGCACATAGACATCAGTGGGCTGGAAATGGGGAGCGGCTGCTCAAAGAAACATCGAGGCAGTGTGACTAATCTTCTACAGTAGGATACTGAAGTGCCAAGGACCCTGGTTTTCAATGGGGTTGTTGAGTAGGGCCCCTTCACATACCTGGGGCTATTAGTAGGGTTACATAGTCAAAAGAAGGAACATCCCTCCTGAAGTTAGACATTTCTCAATGAACTTGGCAGGGGAAGTGAAGTAAAAGTTTATAATACTGTGGTCACTCCACGGCAGGTCAAGAAAACATATAAATGCTGCCTGTGTTGGGCTCCCAAGGGCAGGAGTAGTTCTATAGAACATTGTCCTATATACTTCAACTCAGCTGAGAGAGACCTAAAGACATGGGATTCTATTCTCGTTCCAGGGAACTTCCACAGTGTCATGACTGTGGTATCCTGGTGCTAATTACTAGTGGTGTTAATCATGTGTCACTGGATGAGGAAGCTGAAGCACCATCTTAGTTTGGATTCCCAGAAACAGACCTGAGAAAGAATTCAAGTGCAAAGAGTTATATTTGAGGAGGGGGGAAATCCCAGGAAAACAGTTTGGAGAAGAAAGACAGGAAAGGAAGACTGCCAACAGAAGGTACAATAAAAAACAGGTTACTCCTATGGATAGGTTACTGAAGCTCACTTCTCCTGGGGAACACTGGGGCAGTATATTGCTTGCAACTCAGAGTTATCCCTTCTCAGCAGCAGGGAGTTGAGCTGTCAAACACCAACTCCCATGTGCTAATGGTTGATGGCTGCTTCCTGGGGCATTAATCCTCTGGCTTTTGCAGCTGGTCTTGAGTGGGCAGGGTGGGTTCTGGGTGTCAAGAAGGTCCTCAGACAGTTGGAAGTCTCAGAGCTGCCACCATGGTAGGGATGGTGGGTGGGACACCGACAGTCTGCTACAAACAGCAAGGTCAGGTTTCAGCAGAAGTCCATATGTCAGTGGCTGGTATTTCAGAGGGTCTGAGACTGGATGGATCAACAGCTGTTCTTATTAAAGCAGCTCTGAGAGGTGGTCATGGGCTGAAGGACTTGAGTGAGGACAACCATTAGTGGGTGGCTGAGGGACTACACCAATCTGTCCTTGGGGCTGAGGTTATCCAACCAGAATTGGAATTTTCTGTCTTTTCTTTCTACCACAGGAGACTTGATTATAAAACATATTTGGGAAGTGTTTTTTAGGTCTTTGCATGGGAAGTAAAACACATATTCAAGGGTTAAAATTAGGTGTGATTTACAAAGAGCTACGCTACAACAAGGGAGGAGGGGAGGAGCTCAGAAGCCAGTAGCTGGGTGACCACCACACATCACGTTCTTAATGTATCAGGATTAAAATAAATCACAGAAAAACCAAATACCCCATCCAAAAACTGCCTTGTCGTGACCAGCAAAGTACAGGTATCAGGTCTACAGACTCAACAGGAAAGTGGTATATTAATCAGCAGGTGAAAAGGTGAACAAGGTGCTGGGAGAATATCTTTGAAAAATTTTACAGCGTCTATTCAGTACAACCTTAAGCATCTTTAATTCCATTGAGATGCTTACTTTCCTTCCATAGCTCCTGACAGATAGCACAATCTTATCAGGGATGAACTCTTTCCTCAGCAAGTTTCTTTAGAAGCCTGGCAGAGCCCCTCCTGGGCAACTTCAGTGGCCTCCTCTCAGGGATGGCTGTGCCTTAGGAAATCTCAGAGATGGTAGTTGGTGACATTCAGATAAACATGAATACCAAGGCAGGACTAAACAATGTGAACCAGTTAAGAAAATACCCTAGAAGAGGGGACTGGGGACTCATGGTTCTTGGAATTGAGGGGAGTTCTGGAGCTTGTTATCAAGGACTTTATTAGCAATATTTATCAACCAATATGGTGCAGAACTCACCAATCCATAGAGCTGGAGCAGCTGGGTGAGGCACTGACTCTACAGTTACTGGGTTCTGGGGGGTTTTACGGATTCTGTGGAAGGGACCAGGGACACAGGGGCAGTGAAGGGCACTTCCAGAACACTAGGGCAGCCATGAAGAGCCTCAGTTTATCAACTAGTGTGAACTACTGTTTCTGAATCAGCTATTTTCCCTTGATTCTCCAAACTCCAGGTCACGAGCAAATTACATAGCACCTTTGTGCGCATTCGGGAACATATTCTCTGTTGTCAGGTTGGGTGAACAGACCACGGGTTTCATTATGAGAATTATAAAAAAGTATAATTTTGCATAAACTCCAGCCAGAGGAGTTTATGCAAAAATTATAAGTGACCCTCTAGGGAGATGAATTAGAAAAAATTGGATCCTCAGAATGAAAAGGAACAGTTTCTAGGAGAATGAACTAGAACCCCCTATCCCCCATGAAAAATATTTCCCCTCCTTGTGAGCAGAAGACTTAGACCAAGGTGGCCCCACTGGCACACACAGCACCAGGGGTTGTAGACTGGTGGGGAGAATATAGGTCCAATGCATGGCTGGGCAATTTTGTGCAGTGCACAAACAGCACGACTGTTTAAGTTGGCCCTGCCAAACTCTGGTTGCACTCCCCAAGATTACCCCACACCGTCCTCCAAACTCATATCCTTTCCCTTCCTCCTTGAGTACCACACCCCACCCAAGTTAAATATGTTAAAAATTTAGAGCCTCCACTCAATAAAATTGGTTTGGCTTATCTTTTTCGATTTATTTTAATTTTGGCATTATTAACACAGCACAGCTACGTAGTGATAGGTACAGCTGGCAAAATATACGGTTCTGCGGCGAACATGGTGTATTTTTTGAATACCAGGTCCACACCTTTGACCATAGGGCAGCCCTTCCACTTCCAGAGCAGAAGAGAACCAGTCAGGATAGACATGAGCTCCTGCAAGTCATTCTGCTAACATCCTGCAGCTCGGCTTGCACGGATCACTTCCAGGGGTAAGAGGATAATTCAGTGTTCACAGTCCATTGAATTCCTGGCCATGGCTGCAGAAACTGTCAATAAAGTGCCAATTGTGGCAGAGACTGTTTTGTCTTCCATTCTAATTTCTGCCAGATAAGCTATAATAACTTTTAGTTATGATGACCTGGGTTGGATTTGGGTTACTGACTGGATTTCCAAGTTGGTTATCTAATATTTTAGTAACCACTGGCCACATTTATCGAAAGTATATATCTTGGGGAGTTACAATGTCTGTAGACTTAGGACCTCTGCATTCAGAGTCTTTACTGATGTATATTAAGAGACTAATGCATGACAAGCACTGAGTAGCATGTCAGCAGACTAAGCTTTGCACAGACTATCTCAGCAGTGACCGGCAGGATCACCTCACATACAGTCTTTTGCAGATGAAATGGTTTATGATACTGCAACTGTAAATACTGCTATCCGGAAGGCAGATCTGTAATTCTTTTCTTATTGTCATGGGACAGAATTGCGTTGTCTGCATCAAAACCATCCTGGGCTTCCCCCAGGAGCTACAGAGGCTGGAATGCCCAGCCCGTCAGAGTAGTATATAAGTAGGTGTCTCAGTTTGCCAGGACACTACAACAAATAACACACAATGGGGTAGCTTAAACAAAAAGTATTTATTAACTCACTGTTTTGAGGCTAAAAGCCCAAAATCAAGGAATGGGCAAGGTACTAATTTCTCCACAGTCTTGTACCATTCTGGGTCGCTGGCTCACCACAGTCCTTGGGATTCCTTGGCTTGCATCTCTGTCCTCTGTCATCTGGTAATGTCCCCTCTGTTTGTCTGCTCTTCTGGTTTCTACTGACTTCCTGGTTCTCCCTCTGGCCTATCTGACTGACCACATCCCCAATTCTTCTGTTTATAAAGGATTTGAGTAGTATGGATTAAGTCCTACTCTGCTTAATTTTGGCCACAACTAAAACTAACATCTTTAAAAGGGTCCTATTTACAAGTAGTTTTGTACCTACAGGAGTGTGGATTAAGATTAATATTTCTTTATTGGGGTAAATAATTCAATCTACCACAGGACGTGTCTTTCCAATTACTCCACAGCAAAGATGTGGGAGGGCTCTCTGTAATTGCCCCATCCACATACACTGTACTGATGGTACACACCACATTATGACATGCATCACACACGGCCCTGATAGTACACACCATGCTATGACACACATCACACACAGGGTACTGGTGGCACACACCTCCACATGGCATATATAGCCTCCACTGCTGCACTGATGGTGTTCTCTTTGCCCTGTTCACAACCCTTGTCCAGTTAAATCATTGTCCTGATGATGGATAGATCTTCTTATATGAATCCATAAAATATTGTTCCCAGTTGCACCACTGTCTGGATGATTTGTGGTTCTCCACATTTGCCCCCTTCACAAACCCTCTCCAGGTCTCCTAATGCATTGTTGTTTATGCTCCTTCTCTTTGCTGAGTTCACTTCCCCTGCTCAATTCCACCACTATATGCTCAAGCTCTTTGCCCCAATTACATACCTTGTCCTTCCAAACAATTGCTCTGATGCTGTTAAGATACCCTGATTGTCTCATTCCCACCCATATCCAGGTTTGCTGCTGCAAAGATGGAGCAGAATTCCTCCTTTTTGCCCTCTCCCCTCCTTCAGTCCAGTCTCACCACTTCACTGTTGACGGGAGAACCCTCCCACGTGCCGCATTCATACCACCTAGTCAAGGGGCAGGCTCCTGCTCTTTGCCCCTATGGAATACATGGCTTGATGACAGCCCTGCCCCAATGGTGTGGGGAAACTCCTTTTCACTCTGTCCAGTAACTGTCCAGTTTACTGCCCAACAACACTACTGCACAGATCGGGGTGGGTTGACACCCTAGTTCCATATGCCTCCTCTGTGCAGTTTCTCCACTGGATTAAGGGTATCAGATTACTTGTCTTTGCCCAGTTACATCCCCTCTCTGCTTACACACTATCGTACTGATGATGGTTGTTCTTCACCATGCCATTTCTTTCTCATTTCCAGTTGTCATTCTGCCTCGGGGCTGTGGGAATGCTCCTTTTTGACCTCTTCCCACATCTTACACAGTTACCTGAATGCACTGAAGGTGCGGGCTTCCTCCTGATTGCAGCAGTCTCTACTCCTTCCCCAGTAACTGTACTGATTGCTCCACTTCATTGCCCATTCATATACCATGTCCAGTTCCACCATGATGCTGACAGCAAAGAGGACCCTCTGGTCTGCCTCTTTCACATCCTCTGCAAACTTTTACCAGTGCACTGATAATTTCTGGCTGCTCTTCTTTGAACAGTTCACATCTGCTATCCACTTACACCAATGCACTGATGGGCAGATCTCCTCCTCATAGCCCTGTTCACATCCTTGGCATGCTGACTATTCTGGACTGCACTGATAGCTCAGATTACTTTTCTAGACTCTGTTCACAGCCACTGCCCACCTCCTGCACTGCAGTAATGGTGCAGGGTTCTCCTGCTCACCATGTCCACATTCTCTTCCCACTTACTGCACTGAAGGGATGGTTTGGAGTCTTCTCTTTGCCATGTTCATATCCCCTGCCAATTTACTGCAGTACACTCATGGTTCATGGTTCCCCTTTTCACCTGGTTCACATTCCCTGCCCACTTACGATACTGCATTGATAGTCCAGGGCCTTAGTCTTTGGACTTTTCACATTCCCTGCTCACATACTCCAATGCAATCAGATTATCCAGGCAGACCTAATCACATCACATGAGCCCTTAACAGCGCAGAACTTTCTTCAGCTGGTGACAGAAGAGGAAAGCAGATAAGTTCAGAGAGATTTGAAGCATGAGAAGGATTTAACCTATTATTCCTTTCTTTGAAAATGGAGCAGTCCATGAGCCAAGTAATGCAGGTTGCTTCTAGTTGCTAAGAATGACCCCCAACTGACAGCCAGCAAAGAAAAGAGGATTTCAGTCTTACAAATGCATGGGACTTAATTTTCTCAATTACCTGGATGAGCTTGGAAGCAGATTTTATCCCAGGCCCTCCAGATTAGAGTGCACCCCAACTGACACCTTGATTTTGGCCTTGTGGGACCCTAAGCAGAGAACCCAGTTGAATAGATTTATTAGTTCATTCTACTTAAAACAATGAGTATTGTTTTAAGCTGTTAAATCTGTGGTAACGTGTTACAGCTGCAAAAGAAACTAATGCATCTCCTCTCTGTGCAGGCTTCCTTTCCTGTTTAGAGATTTTACAGTAGCTTCCATCTGGTCTCCAGGGCCCTAGGCATGCCCTACCACTGCTCTTTTCTAGAACCAGATTGGACATGTTTGTCTCTGTTCTCTAACCTGACCAGGATCTTGGGGATATTGCAAATCCCAGCTCTCAGCCAACTGCAAGCTTCACATCTGGTTAATCGGAATGATGCTTTGTTGTAGTACTCTCCCCCTTGCCAGGCCCACAACAATAGCTCCATAGCAATGTTATTCTCCTTTCACAAGGCAAGGTGGTACCCCTCAGCCTCTGAATCCAAGCATGGAATTTGAAAGATACTCCCATTCCCCATAATAGGGGGAATATTTGATTTCTGATTTACCACATAGAAACTGAATTGTTTTGTTCTTCTAGTTATGATCCTTAATGAGTTTGATCTTGTTATTTTTAGCCTAACTATATACCATTTGTTGTTCTATATTTAAGCTGTATCATTTACTATATCCTTGGAGTGAAGATATATGACAAAGTGTGAAACTTACTGCACTACCCTGACCAGAAATCAAGCACTGGTCATAAAAGATAAGAAACACTCATGCAAAACCTCATGGCCAAGGACAGACTAGATTATCTGGTTTTTGAAGAATTAAACACAGAACGTTGGCTTGAAACTGGGTCTTTCTAAGGCTATATAAATCAGAAAAAATACACACATATTACATATAGAAATTTCAGAAACACATAAATACACACACATATAAATATAAATTACTACAATAATAGTAGGAATAAGAATGAAGTGGTCCTTTTCTGAGAAGATCTCATGATATCCAAGGCAAAGATAGTGGTACTAGTAAAAGTCCTGGAAAAAGTATCATGTCCTGCTTTGAGTATCACTAGTTGGTGCCCAACACAGCATGTTTAGAAGGAAGAGGAACAAAATATTTTCAAAAGAGAGTGGTCCATTCATATTTTAGCTGTTGTCAATTCATTTCCCAAGACACCTTAATAAGAACATTCATCACTATAATAAAATCTTCATTAAATATATGACCTTGCGTTTTCTATGTTGTAAAATATGATAATGATAATCAAGTGGCCCTGTGCATTAGGAAATAATGAGCCAAGAACATGGCACACAATCAAGTAGAATAAAGGATAGCTGGTTTCTTCATACATAGATGAAGTTAAAAAGATTTTTGGTTTGTTTGTTTCTTGTTATCTTGAAAATATAATTCTATACCTGATTATTTTTTTATTTTCTAATAATTAAAAAGGAGTGGGAGTTGGAGAGATGGTAGAGAAGGAGAAGGCTGTGCAAGTATCAGGGAGACTTAAGATCCAAGGGGACAGAATGGGTTCTTCACAGGAGGAAATCTGTAGGAAGCCCTTAAGCATCATTCTATTGACTGAGCAACGTAGCTGCTGTTCACTTTGCTAGCTGCCAGAATGCAATATACCAGAAACGGAATGGGTTTTTAAAAGTGAAATTTATTAATTTGCTAGTTTACAGTTGTAAGACAATGAAAATGTCTCAATTAAAGAAAGTCTATAAAAATGTCCAAATTAATGCACCAACAAGGGGTTACCTTCACTCAAGAAAGACTGATGAAGTTCAGGGTTTCTCTCTCTCAACTGGAAAGGCACATGGCAAACATGGTGACTTCGGCTAGCTTTTTCTCCAGGCTTCTTGTGTCATGACGCTCCCCCAGGGGCGTTTTCCTTCTTCATCTTCAAAGGTCTGCGGTTGCGTGGGCACTCAGCTCTCGTGGATCTGTGGCTCTCTCATCATTCTCAAGCTTTCTCCAAAATGCTTCCTCTTTTGAAGGATTCCAGTAAATTAACCAAGACCCATCTGGAATGGGTGGAGTCATATCTCCATCTAATCAAAAAGTTAAAATACCCACAATTGGGTGTGTCACATCTCCATGGAGATAATATAACCAAAAGATTCCAACCTACAATATTGAACAAGGATTAGAAGAAACAGTTGCTCCCACAAGACTGGATCAGGATTAAAACATGGCTTTTCTAGGGCATGTGATCCTTTCAAACCAGCATAGCTGTTAAGACTAATGGTTAAGCTATCTGAAATTGACAAAAATGTCCATGATTGGAAGTAATTGCAATTTTTCTAAGCATGAATATGAGTAATAATTACAGCAAGACAACAAGCTAGGCACACAGCCAATGATACCAGAATACCACGAGGTAGCTATATCTTACAGCAGCATTTCTTCTGTTCTTTACTCACCATTGTTTACCTAGCAACTTATTACTCTTTATTATTGTGATACATACAAATTCAGAGATTTGCAAGGGTGCAAATCTGAGACTACATTCCTTGGGAATGTTAAAAGTACAAAGTATTTTATAATTTTCCCTTCATGCACACATTTTCAATCATCTGCTGTGCCAATCCACTTGCTTATGCTACAAAGCCTTCAAATTCTCCTGTCCAAATCTTAATCCTATGCTGGTTCTATTTATTAATCTCAGAGACAGAAGCGAAACTTCCTTTTTCTCACATGCCAAGTCAAATCAGTAGCCCAAAATACTCCCAATTCTGGTAGAGTATATCATTATCACTGCTACTAATCTAGTTAATCATTTTAACCAACCTGTACTCTTCATATGGAGCTAGCTCACCCACACTGCATGCCACAGATAAATCAAAGCCTAATGTGAGTGAAGTGAGACTGTCTGGAACGGCTGAATGAAGATTTTGGCAAATCCTTTTTCCAGAATAATGATAAAACTGGACAATGCATAAAAAAACAATCATATAAAGATTCTTGAAAATGACAAAGGCATACAACAAACGAGAGGCATTTATTTAAGAATATTTAGTGACTGTTGATAACAGTAGGCATCAGTGCCATTTTAGCCAGGGGCTAGTCCCATCATATCCCTCACCCACTGCAAACTGTACTGATCCAGTGGCTGGGAACGGGTCCAAGTTCCCTGAAATAAAGGGATCTCTGCCTGCCATAATCTTACCTGAATAATTTGGGTTTCTGTTCTGTACCTGCTAACTGAATAATTTGAGGTTTCATTAGTAGGAAATAAGGAGAAAGGGAGTTCTTTAGTAAGCTATAAAGTATAAGTGTAGGCATACAATATTTATTGAAGATTTATTGTAGATCAGCACTGGACTAACTATTGTACATAGCATTTAACTCATGATCATTCAGCAGTAAGAGCTATCAGAAAGGAAAAATCACTATTATGCATTTTCTATAGGATTAAAAATTATGAGGTTAGAAATTACATTTCAAAACTTATTACGTTATGCCTAAGAGTCACCCCCAGAGAACGTTTTTTCTTGCTCAGATGGGGCCCCTCTCTCTCTCAGCCAACTCTGCAAATAAACTCACTACCCTCCCCGCTTTGTGGGACATGACTTCCAGGGATGTAAGTCTCCCTAGCAACCTGGGACATAACTCCGGGGAATGAGCCCAGCCCTGGCATTGTAGGATTGACAAAACCTTCTTGACCGAAAGGGGGAAAAGAAATGAAACAAAATAAAATTTCAGTGGCTGCGAGATTTCAAATAGAGTTGAGAGGTCATTCTGAAGGTTATTTTTATACATTGTTTAGAGTTTCCTTTTTAGTTTTTATTGTATTAGAATAGCTAGAAGGAAACACCTGAAACTGTTGAAAGTATTTCAGTAGCCCTGATTCTTGAAGATGATTGTATAGCTGTATAGCTTTTACAGTGTGACCATGTAATTGTGAAAACCCTGTGGCTGATACTCTTTTTATCCAGTGTATGGACAGATGAGTGAAAAATAAGGATAAGAAATAAATAAACAATAGGGGGTATAAGGGGCCTGGGATGTTTTGTGTGCTCCTTTTCACTTTTATTTTTATTTTTATGTGTTTTTTGAGTAATGAAAATATTCAAAAATTGATTGTGGTGATGAATGCACAAGTATATAATGATAATATGAGCTATTGACTGTGTACTTCGGATGGATTATATTATGTGTGAATATATCTCAATAAAAATGCATTAAAATAACTTATTATGATAAAACTTTAAATCAATGGTGGCAAAAGAAAATTTATTACCTAAAGTGCTATTTCAAAAGAAACACTGAACATTGTAGACACACAATGTTTCTCAACTGAAAGAACATTACATAAACATTAATTTCTTATGAAAATATACACATATATGTTTAAATTTTTTCAAATTAGATTTTGCTCTTCTCAGTGTGTTGAGTTTTTAGTGACTTTAAAGTTCAATGAAAAATACTGAAAAATGTGATGTTTGTTTTTAAAATATATGTAAATCAACTCCTGATTGCCATTGTTCATTCATTTATTAATTTAATCATTCCAAATTATTTATTGGACAATTAGTGTGTACTGCGCCCTTCTATGCACTGGGAGCTATGCACTGGGATTTACACAACAGTGAAGAAAACAGATAAATATCCCTGTTCTCATTGATCAAGTGAGAGGGACAGATAATAAACAAATAAGTGAATAAAATAATTTAGAAGATTAGATGAGCTATTTAAAAATTAGATTAAGGTAAGGAGAATCAAGATTTCAGAACTCTATGTTGAAATCATATCAGCAAGGGAGTGAAAAAAGAGATGAGGAAAGGTCCTAGGTCTGATCCTTAGCATATTCTATTGCTAAAAAGGTCATGGTAAAGAGAATAAGGCAGCAAAGAGCAGCAAGAAGTGGTGGCCAGTGAAAACCTGTGAGGTCCTTAAAGTATTTTCATAAGAAGGAACGTATCATATATATCAAAAGATGCCAATATTTCAAATAAGATTAAGATCAATAATTAGCCATTTGATTTAGCAATATGGCAAGCAGTAATGACTGGTTGGGTTGTTTTGATATTTAAGCTTGTTGATCAGTTTGTTTACATAGACTAGAAAAATCATGCATGGGCGGTGATAAGCAAAATTGAATGAATGAGTATTCAGGGTTAGCTGACACTATTCATTTGTGAAAGCGGGCTACTTTCAGAAAATCCAGTCACAGTTTAATATATGCGAAAGGTGATAATATACACAGCAGTATCATCAGTGATCTGCATTTTAGATATCATGAGTTAAATGTAATGTCTTAATCTTAGCCATGAGGAGCTAAACATTTGCTAGAAGACTGACAAAATAAGATTAAGAGTATTTTAATTTTGTTGAAAATTTTCCTCTTTTTGCCTCTATTATGACTTTAGATATTAAAACACTTTCTGTTTAATGAGGCTTAAAACACATTCTAATAGCTGATCAATCTTAAGAACCAGTTGAATAGCCTGTGTGTAAAACTCCCACTTAGTAAAATATCCCTCAAAATGACCTTTTCACTATGGTGAACGAATCTCCCAGGACCTGAGTTGGAAATGGAAATCAGCTCCCTGTAGCTTATCTGAGTACTGCCCATGACCTTTCAGTTTCCTTTTCATCTTCAAGTGCACAGTTTCATCATAGGAGTCACCTTGATGTCTGAAGCCCTTAGACTGATCCTTGACTTTTCATAAAAAGTGAGTCCATGGAGCAACATGATACAGTCAAGGAATCACCTCTTTGGTGGTCTCCACAATGCCACCACAAATTTCTCATCTTCTTTAAAATATACCTTGGCTCTTTTGGATAAACTGTAAGTTCTTTTGTTATATCCTAGAGTAAATAACAGTAGAAATGTCAACCACTGATAAATTCAGTGTTTATTAAAAGCTCACCAGGAAAGGTGATTTCCTGGTTCCATAGAAGACCATTCTGTCCCTTATAATTTATAACTTTTATGTTGATCCTATTTACGTAGAAGCACCACAAACTAACACTGTGCATCACTCATATTGCAAATGCCACTAATCACATAATGAAACAACTTAGAGTTCAATCTGTAGAACAACCTGGCCTAGAGGCTGAGTTTCAAGTCAGTCTTCTCTTTGATAGGAGAAGAAAGTTTCTAGGGATCATACATCCCAGAGAGTAAATGTGTCATTTGCTTGGTTTCACAATGAAATGCATCTTCCCTTAATAAAATCCTTCCTTCATAAGGAATCAACTTTTTGATTCAATAACATGTAGTGTTCTTCCCTTTTTTTGTTCCTCAAAAGTAAATGATTTGTGGGTTTCTGTTCAAATTGTTACTCCACAATCACTGTGTCAGGGGAAAAAAGCACTAGCAGAAATACAAATGCTTCAAGTAATTTTTTCATTCTGAATAATGTCATTGGTAATAATGGGCATCATGTGGTCTTACATTGGAAAGTTAAATGAAAAGAAAATATGCTTTCCTTGGGACTTAGTTTAGCTCATGCATCTAATTACATTTTCAGGTAGGGTACACAATTCACTGCATGAAGGTTGGATATACTGTGTATAATTTTCATAACTGGCTGTAGGAAATATTTCACTTGAGATTAATTATAGAAAGATAAGTATGTACTTTTTATTTGAGGAAATAAAAATATGTAAATATTTTTCAAGCTATTATGGATCATGACACAGACAATGAAATATATTATTAGCAAAATGATCAATGATCATAATTGGAAGGATTCTTGGTACTTTTATAGATAGACTATGAGAACTAAGTTTGCATTAATGCAATTCTTGCTGGATACTTGCATTTTGCTGGGCATGAAATTCACAACTCAGTGGGGGCAAGTCTAACTCTGAGTTAGGAAAAACTAAATAGGGTGTGTTAACAATGCATGTGAAAGTAAGTACAGTCAGGTATTTTACTTTTCCTGGTTCTAATCAGGAAAAAATAAATTCTATGATGAGATCAGTGTTCTGATAATATCTACCTCCTTCACAAATGAAGGCCAGATCAGATAATATTGCCTCCTATTCTGACAGATAATCCAGGACCCTGTCCCCAGTTTCAAAAATATATTAACTAAGGGCCAGGAAACATTTGAGTATCCTGGGTTGTGCTCTGACATCCGAGGCTCTATTGGGGCATCCCTGAGCTGTGAGGCCATGTACCACTGACCTTGCCTCCTGGGTACAACTCAACTGAGATCAAAGCTTATCTCTATCCAAAAGAGTGCTGGCTCTGTTCCATTTGCATGAGAGAACTGGAAAAGCCTAATGACAGAGGGTCTACTCAATATCTATTTGCCTTTCAGAATTAGAACAGGTGTGAATACAATTTGACTTGGTTGTTTAGAATAGCATGGATTTGGCCTAAGAGCATTCATTTGGATTTTTAAATAGTTTCATAACCAAGAAATAATTTAAAGGAAGTAGAAAATCTTAAGGTTAAGTAAGATTCTAACTAGGTAAAGGCTTCCTTGTATATAAAGCTCAAAATGTGTTTAAGTTATTTCAGGACCACACAATATTGCAACAAAGGACACTTCAGATAAAAAAAAAAACATTTTAAGACTTCCTTCTTCCTTCAGATATTTTATGGAGCTTATTGCTTGTTTTTAAATTAGGGTATTGAAATCACTAATTGTGCTGGTTTGATAGGATGTATGTCCCCTAGAAAAGTCATGTTTTAATCAAAATCCCATTTTGTAAAGGCAGCTGTTTCTTCTAATCCCTATTCAGTACTATATGTTTGAAAGTGTAATTAGATCATCTCCCTAGATATGTGATTTAATCAAGAGAGGTTGTTAAGCTGGATTAGATGACGGCATGTCTCCACCCATTTGGGTGGGTCTTGATTAGTTTCTGGAGTCCTATAAAAGAGGAAACATTTTGGAGAATGAGAGATTTCTGAGAGCAGAGAATGACATAGCCACGAGAAGTGGAGTCCACCAACCAGTGACTTTTAGAGATGAAGAAGGAACATGCCTCCCGGGTAGCTTCATGAAATAGGAAGCCAGGAGAAGAAGCTAGCAGATGACACCGAGCTCACCATGTGCCCTTCCAGATGAGAGAGGAACCTGGACCATGTTCAACATGTGTCATTCCAGATGAGAGAGAAACTCTGACTGTGTTCACCATGTTCCCTTTCACTTGAGAGAGAAACCCTGAACTTCATTGGCCTTCTTGAATCAGGGTATCTTTTCCTGGATTCCTTAGATTGGACATTTCTATAGACTTGCTTTAACTGGAACATTTTCTCAGCCTTAGAACTGTAAAATAGCAACTTATTAAATTCCCCCTTTTAAAAGCCATTCTGTTTCTGGTATATTGCATTTCAGCAGCTAGCAAACTAGAACACTAATATACTTGTATTTTTCAGGGTACACAAATATTTATTATGAATTTACATAAATAAATTTCACTTAATCTTCTAAATAGTTAATATCTCCAATAGGGCATTTCCGTGGAGGTTGTCATAATAGAAGCTTTTCAGCAAAGGAACACTGGTCCTTTTTTGAGGAAAATATTAGGGAAAATATCCTGTATTGCTATATCTATTATATGCAAGTTTAAAAGTTGATCATAAACCTGATCTAAAATTTCCTTGAATTTCAGTAATATATGAAGTAGAACCCCCATTTATTTTTCCATATTATATGTCATAATGACAGCTTTTTTATTTTCCATCTTATAATGATATTTTATTTCCCATTCTAACAATGATAGATAATAGTATTTAATATATGTCAGACATTTGGCCAAACATCTTACATACAGTCTACCTGTTGTACCTCACAAGAGGCTGTGGGGTACTTACTATGCTAGCCCTATTTTAAAGAAATGTACCATGGAGCTTAGAAAAGTTGTGTAACTTCAAAATTTACACTGAGAGGGAATGGAAGAGCAGAGACTTTGCTGTTAATTACTCAGTTACATGCTAATTTGTGAATCAGTTAATTTCTCTAGGACTCAGTTTCTTCATTGTAAAATGAAGTCACTGGAACATACTGCCTTTTATTCTAAAATAACACGATTTGGGGGACGTTTTGAAGGACATACATAAAACTGGTGTGTCATAGATGATTCTAGATTTTCCTCAAAATTATTTGCAATGCCTTTAATTTGAACCATTTCAAAGCCCTTGGTAATTTTTTTTAAAGTCTCATTAAAAAGGTTTAATAAAGGATTTCTGTTCTCATGCCTTTTTTTTTTTTAATTCTTTCATGAAGCATCAGTGCCCAGTAGGGAAATGGACTTCCTGAGCCAACAGCGATTAATTTGTAAACTAAGGTCAGACTGAAGAAGCTGTCTTTCCAGCTGTGCTCAGGCCTTAAGCCCTCGCCTTTCAGCAGGGGATCTACCTCTCAATTGGGAACTTAAATTTCTCATCCTATCCACACCTTTATCCTCTGATCTAAATATTCCTGACCCTGATAGTATGAGAATGGATTCTGACCTTGCTTTATTAATTGCTAGACAGAGGGCTAATCAGGAAAGCCCAAAATAAAAGTCAAGTCAAGGCAAAAACCAGGAAGGTGTCAGAATCAAGGTTTAAAGTTAAGCAGGGCTGGAGCAGCTAAGTCTTATTTTAATTCTCTTGTCCCTACACATATTTAAAGTGACTCAGTCATGTACAAACTCTTAATTTCACACAGCATTTTCTAACACTGCATTGCTGCATTCCTCTTTTTTGAACAGGCACTTTTTCAGTAATTGGAGAGCAAGCAATTTGAGCAAAGGGAAGATCAGCCACTCCTGATTATTGAGCTACTATGTGTTAGATACTTTGCCATTTATTCTAAGTTAATTCTCAATGAGACCATGCTGTGAGGACAGGTGAGAAAACTGTAGCTCACAGAAGTCACAGAGCAAACAGCAGAGCTGGAATTTAAATCTCTTTCTGTTACACAAAGGCCATTATCTTTCCACTGTGACATGATATATATTCTTATATATAATCCTTTTTGATGTTTCAAAAGATCCTAAGCCTATAGCAAAACTGTTACTGTGACATTGAAGTTCAAGGTACGTATTCTAGTTTGCTAGCTGCCGGAATGCAAAATACCAGAAACAGAATGGCTTTTAAAAAGGGGAATTTAATAGGTTACTAGTACACAGTTCTAAGGCTGAGAAAATGTCCCAGTGAAAGCAAGTCTATAGAAATGTCCAACCTAAGGCATCCAGGGAAGGATACCTTGATTCAAGAAGGCCGATGAAGTTCAGGGTTTCTCTCTCATCTGGAAGGGCACATGGCGAACATGGTGTCATCTGCTAGCTTCTTCTCCTGGCTTCCTGTTTCATGAAGCTCCCCAGGAGGCATGTTCCTTCTTCATCTCCAAAGGTCACCGGTTGGTGGACTCCACTTCTCGTGGCTATGTCATTCTCTGCTCTCAAAAATCTCTCATTCTCCAAAATGTTTCCTCTTTTATAGGACTCCAGAAACTAATCAAGACCCACCCAAATGGGTGGAGACATGCCGTCACCTAATCCAGCTTAACAACCACTCTTGATTAAATTACATCTCCAGAGAGATGATCTGATTACAGTTTCAAACATACAGTATTGAATAGGGATTATTCTGCCTTTACAAAATGGGATTTTGATTAAAACATGGCTTTTCTAGGGTCCATGCATCCTTTCAAAGCAGCACAGTACCTTAGATACTATCTAGTCCAATTCCGTCCTCTAGAAACGGGAAGTCTGAGGCATGAACTGGTTATGACTTGCTCAAAATGAATGTTTAACAGACATTTGCTGAATGAAAGAACAGAAAGAAAATGCAATGAGACCTGATTCCATGAAGCATCACCACTTAGATACAAGCCTGTTTGTGGAAAAAGTTTATGGGACATAGATGAAAAAATCCTTAGCAGTTCACATCCTATCCATACTTTTTCCTCTGATATTCTAGGGTTGTTTCAATGTAAATTGTGAAATAAATGGGTTTTTCATTTGATTTCTCATTCACTTTTTTTAAAGATGTATTCAATATCATGATCAGACTATTATATTTAGCAATCAACAGGCTGGGTACAAAAAAAGAAAATCTACATTACAACTCTGTTGGAATGCTTTATACTTTCCACAGATCAGAAACTAAAATGACCTGTTATATGGTTAATCACAAATACAGTCCTTAAGCTTTTTACCTACACACATGAGTATTGCTTAAAACATGTCTTTGTAGCAGCTAGGCCCTGCTTGGCTGAGCACACAAATCTGTTGTAACCTGTAGCTTCCCTGTCACTTCTCAAGCTCCCTTCTCTGCTGAGCTGTATTTCCTGGCAGTAATTAAAACCTTCTGCCATTGCAATAGCTACTGCTCCTGCTGGAACCGCTACAGCTACCTTGGTTTTGTGGTTTGACAAAGTATTGGCCTATACCACATAAGGGCCAGAGCTTCTGCCTCCAAAGTTTCCTCCCTTCATGGGTCCAAAATTTGACTGCTGCAATTGCCAGAATCACTGTAGGTTCTGCCACCTCCAAAACTGCTTTCATCATTACCAAATCCATCACGGCCATCCCCACTGCCACCATCTTAACTACCACCTTGGATGCCACCAAAGCCACCACAACCACTGAAGTTTTCTCCACTATCAAAGTTGTCATTCCCACCAAAGCCACATCCGCAATGACCAAGATGAAGCACTGACTATTTCTTGCTTAGACAGGGGTTTCCTTCATGGTATGGTATTTCTGAATAACATTCTTATCCACAGAGTCATGGTCATCAAAAGTTACAAAAGTAAAACCTCTCTTCTTGCCACTCCCTTGGTCATTTATGATTTCAAATGCTTCACTTTTCCCATGCTGCTCAA
Source organism: Myrmecophaga tridactyla (assembly GCA_004026745.1). Lineage (NCBI taxonomy): Eukaryota > Metazoa > Chordata > Mammalia > Pilosa > Myrmecophagidae > Myrmecophaga > Myrmecophaga tridactyla. The sequence goes on from PVIY010000915.1 coordinate 87,735, forward strand.
AATAATCTCTTAGGTGATGTTATTCAGTATTTTCTTTAACACCACCAACAGAGATCTTTTTAAGTGGGTACCTGTTTTCAGAGTCTTCTCTTGAGACAGCCCTCTTTGATTCTACAACCCTTCTGTCCACCTTGTGTGGCCTTGGGTTCCTGGCCACACCCACCTCCACCTCAGTGTCATACGTGACAAACCCAAAGCCTCTAGAGTACTTGGTGTTTGGATCTCTCATTATCGCACAAGACATGAATGCTCCTCATTGGTAACAACCACTCCTTGGACTCTTTTCAGTTGTTTCAAAGCTCAGCCCTCCGATAAAGAGCTTCTGTAGCTGTCCTGGCTCTTTAAGAGACTGACTTAGACATGACAACAGTGGGAGAAAAGACTAATGATGCTTCCTCGGCAGTGTCCATGGTAAGAAAGCTCTCATTCACTTTCAATATCAGGTCAGACAGCCTTCATTAAAGCAGAAATGCTACACAAATGAAATAGAAAATAAATGAAAAGTAAATCAACTGCCAGATAGGAAGAGCAATATTAATACAGCAGATTGAATTTATGGGGCTTTATTTGTGAAATCACTGGTCTATAAAACAAAGAAATAATAGTAAACAGTTATAGTAAAAATAATAGATATTTTAGACATCCTTTACTAATTCTCCCTTATCCAAAAATAAGTAAATAAAACACTGAGAATCAATCTTTGCCTCACACACTATGCTCAGTAAGTTGTATTGTCCAGGAGAGGTTGTTTGTTTTGTTTTTGTTTTAAGTTGAAAACACTAGAAATTTTGCAGATTCAGCTAAAATTTTCTATGTAATTGTTTCTCCTGGTGGACAACACAGGATGAAGACAGGCAGTTAAGAATGCTCATGACTCCCACATGATCTCTCTTCCAAAGAGGCTGCTCAAAACCAAATCTCAAAGTTGGACCAGGAAGGAATGAAGTCTGGGCTCTTAAAATTTCATTTTTTCCCACCAGGGAAAAAAAAAATGTCACAGGCAATTTTTATTGGAAGGCGTGTAAAGCACACTGCAAGAAGATTTAAGTCTTCTCTTGTTAAAATCCATAAATGGAACTGGAGCTGGGTTGTATAAAACTGATAAATGTAACCAAAATACCTAGGCACAGCTCTACTCATTGCAAAGACTTAAGACCTCCTGTGTCTATCAACTGGAGTAAAATGTCTGTGCTATGACTCTAGTGAGAGGAATGCACTAAAGAAATCTCTGAATTAGCAAGGGGTGTGATCCAGACCCCAGAACTGCAGTGCAATGGACCTGCCTCTCCTCAGGGTTTTTAGTCCGCTTTGTGGAAGTGTACTAATAAAATAGAAACATCCTGTAACAAATCTAAAAAAAAAAAAAAAAAAAGATGTATTTTGAAAGGAACACTTTTTCCTGACTTCCTTTCCAACTTTCCTGACTGACTAAAAGAAAAATATTTTTATTCATTGTTGGCATATAGGCATGACTAATTGCTCCTAACCAAGGAACTGGAACAGCGATTCTATGGCTCTCATACTTTGCAAAGCTGCTCTTGTTCACACACTCAGAAGAGGCTCAGAAAATGTTTCAATATAACCCCTGGTTCTGGCAGCAACAATTTTAAACATAAATCTCGTTAGAAAATAGGACATTCTGCTCTGTTTCTTTCACTACTCACATGGCTTGTTGACCAGAGAAGCAGAATTTTCCTCAGCAGTAACCCTACCATGGCCATGAAAATAACGTTTCAACTTCCCAATTTTGTATGTTTGCAAATTGAAAGCAAGGTAACTAGTGGTACCAATTTCCACCTCCAGTCCTACCTCATCTGTTTTTATTACCTGTCATCATAACCAGAGCTGAGATAGTGAACAAATACTAGGAACATCATAAATGTCAAGCATTCTACGCAGAGCATTAAGAATTAGATTGCTTCAACTAACTTAATTACGGCATGATATACAGACGACAGAGTGGAGTAATTATGGCATAATATATAGAACAGGGGAGATCAGAGCCCAGAAGATATAAATGAGTGCGTTTTCTCCACCTGTAAAGGGTTTTCAGCAATAAAGAACCACAGTCTTGGGGCAGGTGTAACTCACAGATTCCATGCATAATACAATATACAGAACGGGGATCAGATACTAATTCTCCTGTCTCATTCTCTCAGCTGCCAATGCAGGTGGTGTCTTACTCCAAATTCATTTCTCTCCAGGATTACCACAATTAGTATTTACATAGAAAAATACTTTCACAATGGCAGTGTGAGGATCTGTTTTTGTGCAGCATTTACGTCCTTCCTAGTATAATGCCCGCATTTTGGATGAAGCGAAGAGTTCCCCAATGAAAAGGAATGCTTTCAACAATGCCAGCTAGAGCCAATTTAAGCCTCCAACTCAGTCAGCAGAGACCCAGGTCTAATTTGAAGATTTGTATTTGTGTTTCTTTCATGAACCCTTCAACCTCTCATTGTTGGCTGTTGCTCTGCTCACTGCATTGTCCTTCACTCACTTGATAATGCTTCCTTTATGAATTTGTGAAATTTCTATTCAATGATGATCGTGCCTATATTATAGGTAGTAACATTCTTTTAAATATCCTTTGTTACTGAAAATGGCATAATTAGCACTTGTCTAGTGCTCTATTTTTACTGAAAAGAACTGGTATGCTAAAATAAAATTGTTAAAACTGTCTTTTTAAAGGTAAACCAAAAGCTTTTTATAAAACCTTTAAATTTACTATAAGAACCTCAATCATCCAAAGATTCATTCAGATTAGGTTAACCCTATTTTTCTAAGGAATCCATGTCGGATTTCCACATATTTTCATTGCGCAAATTGTGGTGACACTTCTCAAATAAGAAGTCATGTCCACTGGGTTAGGAGTGTAGAATATGCCAGTAGGGGATCTTGAGAAAGTTATGGACAATAACGAATTATTTGACTTAACTGGCTGGGTCTAGCAGGTGATATTAATTTTGGAAGCAGGGCCCTTCTCTTGGTATTTTCATCTTTTGTACTTTAAAGTAGATTAGGCTCCCTAATGAGAACCTGGACCTCTGATATACAATTTCAAACTTTTTGCCTGATTTGGCTGCTGTAACAGTCTCTGGCTTCAAATCTCCTGAATGTGAAATCAATATGCTGAACCCCTGATCTTGGGGTTCACCCCTATGAAACTTATTCCTGCAAACGATAGGCTAAGCCTACTTAAAATTAGACCTAAGAGTCACCCCCAAAGAACCTCTGTTGTTGCTCAGATGTGCCCTCTCTCTCTAAGCCAACTTGGCAGGTGAATTCATTGCCCTCACCCCTACGTGGGGTATGACTCCCAGGGGTGTAAATCTTCCTGGCAATGTGGGACAGAACTCCAGGGATAAGCTGGGACCTGGCATCAAGGGACTGAGAAAGACTTCTTGACCAAAAGGGGGAAGAGAGAAATGAGACAAAATGGAGTTTCAGTGGCTGAGAGGTTTCAAATAGAATTGAGAGGTTATCCTGGAGGTTATTCCTATACATTATATAGATATCCCTTTTTAGTTTATGGTGTATTGGAGTGGTTGGAGGGAAGTACCTGAAACTGTTCAGCTGTATTCTAATAAGCTTGATTCTTTTTTTTCTCTTTTTTTTATTTTATTTTTTTTTAATTTGCATATGGGCAGGAGGCACCAGGGATCGAACTCCAGACCTCCAGCATGGCAGGTCGGAGCTCTGCCTGCTGAGCCACGGCAGCCACCCAGCCTTGATTCTTGAAGATGACTGTATAAAGATATAACTTTTATAATGTGACGGTGTGATTATGAAAACCTTGTATCTGATGCTCCTTGTATCCAAGGTATGGACACATGAGTAAAAAAAATATGGGTAAAAAATAAATAATAATGGGGATAAGGGGTAAAATAAATTGGGTAGATGGAAATGCTAGTGATCAATGAGCAGGAGGCATACGGGGTGTGGTACGTATGAGTTTTTTCTTTTTCTTTTTCTTTCTTTTTCTGAAGTGATGCGAATATTCTAAAAGTGATCATGGTGATGAATACACAACCATGTGATAAGATTGTAAGCCAATGATTGTACCTTATGTATGGAATGTATATGCATGAAGATGTGTCAATAAAAAATATTAAAAAAAAAATCTCCTGGGTATGAATCCTGGTTTTGCCTTTTCCTAGCTACATGACCACTGTCAATTGTCTAACTGCTCTCATCCTCAATCTCCTCATTTGTTAAATGGTGAGGATTACAGTCTCTAATTCATAGGGTTGTTTTCAGACTAAATGAGGAACAAGATGAGGTCATCTTTGTCTCTCTACTGGGCTTCAATAAATGTTACGTGCTGTTGTTTATTTTTGAATATAGGAGGTTGTGGATTTTACCACCAAGATCACTGAATAAGTTTTAGATGCATTATTTTGGAAACATCAATATCTGAAGAGAAATAAAAGAATGACAAGTTATAAGAAAAACCAAATAAAAACAGATTTTAGAGCAACCTAATAATGGAATGCTTATAATAAGTTTTCTGTGGCCCCCATGGTGAATATAAGTTAAGTTTTCCATCATTTTTCTCACATAATGAAAAATAAGTTTATTTATTTTCCATGGTTTCTCTTTTATTTGTATTATTTTTATTTATTTATTTACATGAAAGGATGCTTAACATCATTAGCCATGAGGGAAATGTAAATCCAAATCATAATGAGATACCATTTCATATCCATTATAATGGCTGCTATTAAAAAAATGAAAATTTGCAAGTGTTAGAGAGGATGCAGAGAAATAGAAACATTCATGCATTATTGGTAGGAATGTAAACTGCTACAGCCACTGCGGAAGACAGTTTGGCAGTTCCTCATTAAGCTAAGTATAGAATTATCATATGACTCCTCAATTCCACTACTAGGTGTATAACCCAAAGAACTGAAAGCAGGGACTCATATCTGCACGCCAGTGTTCATAGCACTTTATACACAACTGCCAAAAGATCGAAGCAACCCAAGTGTCTACCAGCCAACAAATGAATAAATAAAATGTGGTTTATACATACAGTTGAATATTCTTATTCAGCCTTAAAAAGTATAGAAGTCCTGATACATGCAATGACATGGATGAACCTTGATGGATGAAGATATCATGTTGAGTGAAATAAGCCAGACACAAAAGGACAGATATTATGTGATCGTGTTGATTTGAAATAACTAAAAAGAGCAAACTCACAGAGTCAGATTCTATGAGTTTGAGGATGGCATTGGGATAGGGAATGGGAACTTAAGGGTTAAAATGTACAGGGTTCCTATTTGGAATGATGGAAATGTTTTGGTAATGAATAGTGGCAATAGTAGCACAAAACTGTGAATGTATTTAACTGCACATATATATATTATATATATATGAATGAATGTGGTTAAAAGTGGAACTATTAAGTTGTATATATGGTAATAGAATAAAAATTTAAATAAATCAATCCATGGAAATATATTACAAATAGTGAATCCTAAGTTAAACCATGGACTACATTTAATAATGCAATTATTTTTTAAAATGTGCTAGCATTAGGGACTCCCAAGTTAATAGGCTAAGCCCTCGATCTTGAGGCTTGCTCATATGAAACTTATTTCTGTAAGGGGAAGCTAAGCTTACCTATAATTATGTCTAAGAGTCACTTCCAGAGAACCTCTTTTGTTGCTCAGATGTGACCTCTCTTTCTCTAAGCCCAGCTCTGCAAATATAGTCATTGTCCTCCCCACTATGTGGCACATGACTTCCATGTAAGCCTCCTTGGCAACATGGGACATGACTCCCATGGATGAGTCTGGCCCTGGCAATGTGGGATTGACAATGCCTTCTTGACAAAAACGGGGAAAAGAAATATAACAAAATAAGATATCGGTGGATAAGAGATTTCAGATAGAGTCAAGGGACTATTCTGGAGGTTTCTCTTATAAAAGCTTCAGCTAGATATTGCAAACTGCCATGGTATACCATGCCCCAACCAAAAGTATTCACGAAAACCCTAAAGAATACCAGGGTTCTATCTGAGATTCTATAAAAGTTTCATTCACTAAGTTTATTTTTCAGAAACCTATAACCTCCAGATGGTTCCTAGACCAGATAAGCCCTGAAACCCAGAGTTAGCAGTCTCTTCAAGAACATCAATCAGTTGCATCCCCCATCCCATAATGTCAACACCCCTTTTCAACATGAAGAAGTTAGAATGGTCATTGCCCAAATATCCCTGAAGACTGAGAGAATAATCAAAGGAGAGGGAGGAGTTATAACAGAGAAGATGGGATTTAACAAATGACAATGACTTCTGAATCATTATATAGATATGTTATTTTTAGTTTTTATTTTATTGGAACCACTAGAAGGAAATATCTGAAATTGTGGGACTGTATCCCATACCATTCTTTGAAATTTCTTCTATAATTACTTGTTAGATTGTGCTTTGAAATGTATTACTTTTCTGCATATATGTTATATCTCACAATAAAAAATGTTTAAAAATGTGCTATCACCAACTGCAATAAATTTTCTACACCAATGCGAGATGTTAATAATAGGGTGTTATAGAGGAATCCTGTATTTTACAAATAATTATTTATAAACCTACAACTTTTCTAATAAAAGAAAAAAGATTAAAAATGTCAATAAACTCCAACAAGCAGAATCATACTAGAGCTATAAAAATAGGTTTAGTGGTTTCATTTATTTGACACTCTCCTGAATGCTAGCTGTGTGCCAGGCAATATGCTAGGGTTGGAGAATAAAAAGTGAAAAGCATTTTTTTATAAACAACTGCATAAAAGATTTCCCAAGTTAACTTCCTAAGATTATGCCCAATGAGCAAGGCCAGAATTTCAGCATGTATTTCTCTGTCCCAAGTCCATCCTTTTTCATAATAACAGGCTGCTTATTTTAGCTGACACTGTTGGTGCCCAGTCAGATTCTCTCAGATTTCCTTTCCTAGCTCTAAGCCCACATCTCTTACCTTCTGCATGTTCTGCTGCTAAAGGCTTGTTCCCTTGATCTTCAAAGGATTGCTCTTGGGCACTGGAATCTTCTTGCCTGAACAGAGAGTCAGAAATATCTCAGAGCTTTTACCCTGATCTCCTACCACCCCACAATCCCAAAGTAACTAACAGGCGTGGTTGTTTAAAAGTGAAGGTGCTGTGCCTTGAGTGAGGCAAACTCTTATAAAACTTATGATACAGAGTTTCCCAGAGGATCAGGCTGAGTCTGAGACCCTACCTGAAATTGTGCCCTTGCTTGGCTTCTTCACATTTTCTATCCTGCTGCTCACATTCCCTTACTAGTTTTACCCTGGACATTGTTTTTTAATAAATCACACCACACAAATCTTCTTTCAGTGTCTGCTTCAGGGAGAGATTGATTTAACACATCTATATTGTGAAGGATTTTCTTGTATTGATAATTCATCTGATTTTAACTACAGAATCATGGGAATATATATTTTTAAATGAGATTTTAGATCACATTATGAAAAAGGAATTAAAATTAATCATTTTACATGATTCCACGTTATTCAGTTAGTCAATGTGTATGTAATTCATTTAGTGGCCTTGGCCAAATCATTTTATCTGTTTGGATATCAGCTTTTCCGTTTGAAATATCAGTTTTATTTAGCTAGGTGTTCTCTAAGGCCTTATAAGCCTCTAAAATTCAGTGGACTATTAAATCTCTTAGTCTAAAATTCTGACAGTTCACCATTTTGTTAGAATTTATGCATTTAAGAAGCCAGTCAACTCAGGCAGATAATTTCGTAGTACACAGGTACTAGTGATTTATAAACAATTAATGTTCAGTTAAGAGAGACTAGCTCTGCATGGACAAAAAGCATTTCTAAAGTAAAATTTAGTGACCTTTCTACTCTAGAAGATATTGTAGAATTAAAAAAAAAAAGAAGCCCACCCCAATCAAGATGGTGGAGTGAGATGCTTCAGAGCTTCGTTCCTCCACAGAAAATGTGAACAGTCAGCAAAATTTGGCAGAAAAATATTTCTCAAAACTGTAGAAAACAGTTAAGGCCTGCAGTAACAGGTTGAGCCCTGAATCAAGAAAAACGCTATCTAAAAGCAGGATTATGTGGCAGCCTGGCTGGCTCATCCCCCAACATTTCACCAGCTCTTACAGAGCCAGCCCACACTCCCGGTGTGGATTCCTGGTCCCTGTTCCAGAAGGAGCAGAATTACCCTTGTACACATACTGGGAGCATGTATGTCTGGCTAATATGTCTAGGGGTGGCCTGAAGGACTCACCATCCCAGAACTTGCATGTCCAAAGACTGTCCTACAGAGTGTTGTGGGAGAACAATCAAATAGCTGGCTGGGGCAGGGGGTTGTTGGTTGTAGGATATACAGTGCTGTGCCCATGACTGTGAGGAAACTCTTTCTTGGGAAGAGGGTACATTTACTTCTGTGTAAATGAGGGAAATTCATAGGGCCACATGCATATGCCCAAGAAAAGACACACATGCAAAAATGATCAAAGAGTCCCCTATACTTTGGCCTGGAACTATTTTTTAAACTTGGTATATAGATAAGCTCTGAAACATAGTGCTCACAAAGGTTAATCTGGGAAAGATACTTTCCTTTGTTCCTTTTTGTTGTTGTTGTTAGTTCTTGGAAGTCAAATAAAGCTCTGTTATAACAGTAGCTGGATACAATTTTAAGGCAATAACACAGTAAAACATCAAAATGTCCAGGTTTCAGCAAAAGGTTACAAAACATACAAAAAAAAAACTGTAAGCAATTGCCCAGGCAAAGGAGAAGATTAAAGCATTAGCAACCATCTGTGAGGAGGAGAAGACCTGGGACAGCAGATTAGAACTGGCAGAAGAAAGATTCACTGAACTTGTAGATAAGACAATTGAAATAATCCAGCCTGAGGAGCAGAAGGAAAGAAAGAATGAAGAAAAGTGAGCAAACAGCCTGAGGAACCCATGTAATACCATCAAGCACACCAATATATGTATTGTGGGAATCCCAGAAGGAGAAGAAAGAGAGATGGGAGAGAGAATATTCAAAGAAATAATAGCTGAAAACTTATCAAAATTAATGAAAGACATGAATATACACATCCAAGATGCTCACCAAATTCCAAACAGGATAAAGGCAAATAAAACTACACCACGACATATTATAACAAAACTGTTGAATGCCAAAGATATAGAGAGAATTCTGAAAGCTGCAAAAGAGAAGTAACATGTGACATACAAAGGCGCCTCAATGAGATTAAGTGCCAATTTCTCAGTGGAAACCATGGAGGTAAGACAGCAGTGGGACGATGACATATTTAAAGTGCTGACAGCAAAACATTACCAACCAAGAATTCTACACCTGGAAAAAGCTGCATTTCAAAAAAGAAGAGGAAACTAAGACATTCCCAGATAAACAAAATCTGTGGGAGTTCATCCCCACTAGACACACTCTACAAGAGATGTTAAAGAATTAGTTCTACAGGTTGAAAGAAAAGAACAAGAGATAATAGATTGAAGTCATGTAAAGAAATAAAGATCTCCAGTAAGGGTAATGACGTGGGTAAATATATATGCCAAGACTATTTTATTGGGGGGACCTACAAAAAATTGGAACATAGATTATAAGCTTTTTTTGAATATTAAATTTTTTAACTTGAATAAGTGAATATCCTTGTTCTTAGGAAATGTATAAGTGCTCAAGGAGCATGATATTTACAACTTACACTCAAGTGTTTAGAAAATGGATTAATAAATATACAGATTGATAGATAGACACATAGTTGGATTAATAGATCGATGGATAGATAGATACACTATTACATCAAATGTGACAAAACATTAAAATAGGCAGATCTGGGGAGAAAGGGAGATGTTGGAGTTCTCTGTATGTGGTTTGTATTTTTGTAACTGTACTGTAATTTTGAAAGTACCTCAAAATAAAAAGTTTAAAATACATGTGGAGCAGATGATAGGAATAACCAAATCAAACTAAATTTATTTAATATTAATGGCATGTACACACTAAACATAACACATACCATGCCATTTTATGATGCAAAATAAGCACGTACAGTTTAAACAGAAGACTCTATAAACAGTATGCACATTTTTATAGTTTATCTTAAGATCAGTATCCAAGAGAAAATAATTTAATGCTTTAATTTAATTTTATCAATAGAGTAGGTTTTCAATGACAAGCTGCCAAATTATAATTTTATATCACAGTAAACATCAAAAATGGCTGTGATTAGAAAACCTACTTGCTACATTTGCAGAAAAAAAGTTTCTATTTCAGCTTTTTTACATAATGTATATCACAACCATTGTCAACTTTAATTATTTACTATTTTTTAAATATTCCGTATTAAATAGTGTAATTCAGAATTTCACCCATTTTAAAATACCTTTGCTTTAAAATGAGGCATAGTGTAGAATCAAACGCTGGAAAAATGAAGAAAGAAGCATTAAAATTCTATGATATTAATTCCACATATTCTTTGAATAATCTCTATAAACCCTCAAACATGCAAGAAACAGGAACGAAAAATATTTTATGTTACATAGTACTTGAAAGTTGATAAAAGGAATAAAGGAACATCTAAAATGTGGATTCCACCTTTCTCTCATATTCCAGTCTCAGAAAAGGAATGTAGTAAACAAATTACTCTATAGAGCTATAAAATGATTCCATGGTAAAATGGATTAGGTCATGAAACTGTTTCACCCAAACAGCATAACAATTAAATACTAAGCTCTAAGCAGCAAATGGAAAAACCCTCACTGGACCACGTGTTGGAGCCTCTGGGCTGTCGGAAGTCAAGATCAGGTTATCGCGTTTTACGTGTGCTTCATAATACAATATTGAGTATTTCGTCACTGTAATCAATAAAGCTTTGTGGGCTGATCTTGTAGATCAAGAATTAGAAATGCAGAAGTATGTCTATAAGTCAGAAAGGTAGAGAATAGCAGTCTTCAACCTTCTTTGTTTCTCATGACCCATGAAAGAATGGTCTACAAATTCTCATGAGCAATACCTGTCACAAGGATTATGTATTGCAATACTCTCATCACACAAGACAATCCTTGCAGACAAATTTACATGAGAGTTTTAATTACAGAGGTAGCCATCTATTTCACTTTTTAAATAAAAGAAAAGGTGATAATTTTATATTGAGTGTTCATAAAGTCGAAATGTAGACAATATAGATAATATCATCAAGGACATCTTCAATTTGAAAATAATAAAACGTTATCTGGATTTTGAGATTTGAGGACCACGGTTAAGATTGATAGGAAACATTCTTTAAGATATATTACTAACTGGAAGGAATGGAAGAGAAGTCAAGAGAGTATTTTTATTTGACTGTAGTGTTTGAAGTTTTTGCAGTGAGAACATAATCATAGGGCACAACTTTTGTATTTTAACTGATCTGTAACAAATTATGTGGAAGAGAGTTTACCACCTTCCTATGCTCCAGGCTTTCCATCCATATAAAACAATTTCTAAGTTTCTGTTCTGCTTTACTATTTCAATTATTTATCAAATAATCAGAGGTCAGGAAATACATGTCAACCCAGTGGTGCTCTTACAATGCCTTACTTCATAATTGTATGGAGTGATACAATGTTTGCAAACAAGGTTTTTTCCTGTAGAAAGTAAATCTTTTAGAACATAAGGTTTTCAATTGGCTGCAAAGAGATTCTCATGGGACTATGCTTTTTTCTGAGCATCCAGCAGTTGTCCTAGACACAGGTATTGTGGGGCAGCTTCATCTAGCATCTAGCCTGGGACCCAGACTCAATCTTTATGAGAGTTGCAGTGGGGCAAATGCACATAGATTGGCGCAGAAGTGGCATCCTCCAGAAAGCAATTAATCAGAAAGACTAGAGTCAAGGTATGGACACTGAGTGAGAAATGAAGGGATCACTCATCCCAGAAGAGAGGGGGTTCCAAAGAGCCCCGATCCTGCCCTGACAAGCCCTGGAAGGTTCCACGCATTCTCTGACTTCAGCCTCAGGAGTCTGTGGGTGGCTAGGGCTTTGGTGTAAGGCGTACAACCTCAGGTCCAAAATGAAGGCGCGTTAGGCCCTGTAGAGTGCAGGTAAGACGCTGAGAGGGACTTAGGACACCCCCTACTACAGAATGGAAGATTCCCCACGAGTCCCGCCTCTGCTTAGGGGCAGAAGTGAGCCTACGGCCTCTGGGGTCTGAGGTGGTTGAGGGCCTTGGTCTGCGGGGAAAATCTACAGTTCTGCAGAGGGAGGAGTCCAGGTAAAGACCATTAATGGGGTCTACGGGGCCCACCCACTCCAGAACACAGGCTGCACAGTGACCCGGCCCAGCGGTCGGCCTTGAGGGGATCCTGGGAGGGGGAAACGGAAATGCGATTTCTGACTTCCGCATTGGGAGATCGGGAGGTGAGGCCTGTGCCGAGGGGTGCAGCTTCCAGTCAACAGTAGGAGTCTCAGTCCTGGTCCGGTATCAAGGTGAGGAACCCCAATGAGGAATGAGGGAATCGCTCACCCCAGAACAGAAGCGGCACCATGGAATAGAGTCTTGTCTCTTCTGCTAAGGAGCCCTGGAATAACTGTCAGAGGCGCCTCAGGAGAGGGGTCCGGTGAGGGAGGCGAGGCCTTAGTCTGAGGGGCGGGACTTCTGGTCAGCAGAGAGAGGAGCCCTAGGCCCTGCCGATTGGGAACTGAGAGGCCCACCGACCAGAAAACAGAGGGGGCCCAGGGGTTTAAGCCCAACCCTTGCTGTCAGCTCTGGGAAGCCCCAGAATAACTGTCAGACTAAGGTGCTGCCTAACTTCCATCTTTGGTGTTGCAGGGAATTGAAATCAGCGATTGTTGCCTCAGGTGGGCAGGGAGAGGAGTCCCAAGCCTTGCCAGGAATCCAGGTGACCTGAAGACCTTGATTGGGGCTGAGGGGCCCGCTCACCTCGGGATGTAGGCGCTTCAGTCCCCTGTTCCTATTGTCGGTCTGGGAGGAGTTGGTCAGGAGGGAATTGGGGAGGCTGGGAAGGGGAAAGGTGGTGAAAGTGGCGACCCCTGACTTCTGCCAGGGGACTTTGGGTTCTGAGGGCGTGGCCTCAGTTCTACAGAGAAAGGAGTCCCCAGACCAGCCCGTTTTTAAGGTAAGATGCTGAGGGGGACTGAAGTGTCCACCTACCGCGGAACAGAGCGAGTCCCACAGGTAACAGCCCGGCCTCTGCTGTCAGCCCAAGGAGATGTGGGGTAGGGGTGGAAGTGGGGGAAGGAGTTGAAATACCTGTCAGATTGAGTTGTCTTCTGATTCTATTTTGAGCTTGCGAGGAAGTGAGGCCTGGTCTGAGGAGTGCTGCCCTAGGTGAGCAGAGGAAGGAGTCCCAGGTTCTTCTAGAAGTCAAGGTATGATACTAAGTGAGGACTGAGGGGAACCCCTCCTTGTGATAGAGGGGCCCCCTCAGAGCTCGGCTGGGGCCAGGGCAGAAGACAGACATTCTGGTTTCCCCTGACTTTTACCTCAGGAGTCTGAGGGAGATAAGGGTCTTGGTTGCAGGTGTGCAGCCTTAGTCCACAGAGGGAGGAGTCCTAAGCCCTACCAGGAGAAAAGGTAAGATGCTAATAAAGATTGAATGTACCACCCACCCCATAATGGAAGGGGCTGCACAGAGTCCTGTCCCTCCCTCACTCCTTGGAGGTGACTGGCAAGGGTGGCCTGAATTGGTTATCCATTGACTTTACCTGAGGGATCTGAGTATGGTAAGGGCTTTGATTTGAGCAAGGAGGCTTCAGTTCAGCAGTGGGAGCAGTCTCAGGCCCTGCCAATTTTTAAGGTAAGACTCCGAGTGAGGACTAAGGAGACCACTCATCACAGAAGAATGGGGGTCACACAGATAAGAGCCCTGCCCCTGCTGCCATCCCTAGGAGGCCCCAGATTAGCTGTCACACTGAACTGCCCCCTGACATCTGCCTTGGGTGTTACAGGGAGGTGAGGCCTAATCTGAGGATCAGAGTGAGGAGTCCCAGGCCCTGCCAGGAGTTAAGGTAAGATGTTGAGTGAAGACTGAGGGGATCACCCACCTCAGAAGGGAATGTGCCTCTCAGAGCTCTGTTGTCAGCCCTGAAAGGGGAGAAGGGGTGGATGTGGCTGGAAGTGTCTTCCTCTGACTTTTGGCTTGGGAGTCTGAGGGTGGTGAGGGCCTTGGACTGAGGGGTGCAGCCTCAAGTTGGCAAAGGGAGGAGTCCCAGCCCTTCCTGGAAGATATGGTAAGATCTTAAGTGTGGACTGAGGCGACCACATATCTCAGAACACAAATGGTCCCTCAGATAAGAGTTGGCCCCTACTGTCCATCCTGGGAGGCCTTAGAATAGCTGCCACATTGAGTTTCCTGCTGAATTCTGCCTTGTATGTTGCAGGTTTCTGAAGCCTCATCTGAGGGTTGCAGCCTCAAGAACCCAGAGGGAGGAGTCCCAGCCCCTACCAAGAATCAAGGTAATATGCTGAATGAAGACTAAAGGGTCTATCCACCCCATAATGAAGGAACTACACAGAGTCCCCAACCCTGCTATCAGATCTGGTAGGCTCCAGGATAACTGTCAGACTGAGGTCCTCCCTTACTTAAGCATCCGGAGTTTGTGGGAGTTGAGGGCTTTGGTAAGAGAAGTGTTGCTTCAAGTCAGCAGAGGGAGGAGTTCCAGTCCCTGCCACAGGTCAAAATGAGGACCCGGAGTGAGGATTTAAGGGCCCACCCACCTCAGAAGAACAGGACCCCACAGAATTCTGCCTTCTGCTGTTAGCCTCTTGAGGCCCAGGCAGGAATGGCCTGATAAAGGACCCTCTCACTTCCTTCCCCATGGTGTCTGTCTTCTCTAGTTTTCCTTACTGGGAGGCCATGGGTAGAGCTGTCAGTTTGAAGCACCTCCTCACTTCCTTCTTTTTCAGATATCTCAGGGAGGTTAAACCTCTTTCTGAGGCAATTGGCCTAGGGTCAGTAGAGGGAGGAGTCACGGTAAAGATTCTAAACAAGGGCAGAAGATACTAGCCGCTGAAAACAGAGAGGACCCCACAGAGTTTGACCCTACCTGCACTGTTATTGGACTGGGTTGACAGCCTAAATATCAAAGAGCCTTCTCACTTCCTTCTTTTGCTTCTTACAGGACAGGAGACCTGTGAGGCCCTAGACCACTGCCCTGAAGAGAGCACAGGTGGAGGCAGACTTCCTCAGAACCTCTGTGGTTGAGTTTGGCAACTGAGGCCACTCATATCCTCCCTCTCTCCCTAGGTTGCTTGTGGTGCTCCAGTGCCAGCCTGTTGCCACCACCAAGAACAATTATGTCTCAGGATCAGGAGAGTCCATGCTGCACACAAAAGCAACAATTTCAGTCCTGCATTGAAATCAAGGGCCTGGAGATTGCACAGGTTCCCAAAGCTGAGGAGGCCTCTCCCTCTTCCTCTGATCCTCTAAACCCTGGTAACCTGGGAGAAATTGCTGCTGCTGGAACACCCAGCACTTCCCAGAGCCCACAAGGTGCCCAGTCCTCCTCTATTACTATGGTAGCAACTGCATCAAGCAAATCAGATGAGGGCTGTAGCAGCCAAGAGGAAGAGGATAGTTCAACGACCTCACAGTCTCCACCAGACACTGAGAACCTGCCCATGGACCCTCTGGATGAGAAGGTGACTTTGTTGGTGCAGTTCCTGCTACAGAAGTATCAAATGAATGAGCCAATCACCAAGGTAGATATGCTGAATACTGTTATCAAAGAGTACAAGGATGATTTCCTTGAGATTCTCAAGAGAGCCTCTGAGCACATGGAGCTGGTCTTTGGCGTTGATGTGAAGGAAGTCGACCCCACCAGCCATCACTATGCCCTCGTCAACAAACTGGATCTAACCTATGATGCAAGGCTGAGTGGTGATAATGGCATGCCTAAGACCAGCCTCTTGATAATTATACTAGGTGTGATCTTCATGAAGGGCAACTGCACCAGTGAGGAGGAGATTTGGGAAGTGCTGAATATGATGGACTTACATTCTGGAAAGAAGCACTTCATTTTTGGGGAGCCCAGGAAGTTCATTACCAAAGATTTGGTGAAGGAAAAGTACCTAGAGTACAGGCAGATACCTGATAGCAATCCTCCACGCTATGAATTTCTGTGGGGTCCAAGAGCCCATGCCGAAACCAGCAAGATGAAACTACTGGAGTTTCTGACTAAGATCCATGAGTCTGACCCCAGGTGCTTCCCATTCCAATACGAAGAGGCTTTGAGAGATGAGACGGAGAGAGCAAGAGCCCGAGCCCAAGCTGCAGCCAGGGCAGGCAGTACCACCAAGGCCAGAGCAAGTTCCGGTGCCAAGCCCAGCAGCTTCTCCCACCCCTAGAGAAGTCTGTGGTAGATTCTTCATTTTGTCTTTGAAGAACTACTTTGAAGTAATGGAGCACTTGGGTGTGGCTGTAGTAAATACAGTATACAAATAATCTCTGTGTTCCTGTTCTATATAGAAAACTTGGTGGTTTATCTTTTTTTTGGTGGAGTAAAGGAGTAGTTTTCAACTGTTGTTCCTTTTACTATTACTTTTAATTAGCTTCAGAATCTAAGTTTATGAATGACATTGGTTGTGCATTTATTGCTGTGTATGAAATTTAAGAATGAGTTTTGCTTGTTTGTAAAACAAATTGGAAACCTTGTATCTTATTATCTGGAAAAAGATAACATGACATTGAAATAGGCATTTCCTCAGAAATGTGAAAAAAAACTCAGCAGTAAAATAGTTGGTATAAGAGAAAAAATATAAATATAAGAGAAAATTTTAAAATATTTCTCTTCTAAAAATATAAGAGAAAATATTTAAAAAGATGATCAATTGTTGGTTACCCTTATCTCTTAGTCTCTCTGTAAAATTGAATAATACATAAGTTTGCCTATTAGTTTATTTAAGAATGTATGAGAAATAAATCTGATTAAATTAGACTGTGCTCTCTGGCTCATTTATTCTCCAGACAATTAATTGAGCATCTGCTCTTTGGATATCCTTTAACGCCAAAAAAAAAAACTAAAAAAGATTGAGGACTTGGTGTGGGGGTGGGGGTCCACATGAGAGCAGTCAAGTATAAATTCCCTGAGTGTGGGACCTTGGAAAACTTCAAGTCCTTCAGTGAGAGGTAATATTAAATTAAGGTGGGTGGTGGGGGAGATGATGCTGTGGGAGTGGTGAGCAGGGTCCAGAAAGCCCGGAATGATAAACTGCTTTTAGCATTTAATTTTGGATTGTGAATAAACCAGATCCCACTTGCAAGGTGCATTGAATACAAAGCACAAAGTGTTTTATGCCTATCAGTCATCTTCAAGAAGATTTTGAGAAATAAGGGTGATACTTTCTTCAGGCAATAAACCCAGAAGCCACTGTGCTGGCACTCCTTACTCTGGGCTAGGAAAGCCCACAGCCCACTCCATTCAAGGGACATTTTAAATAGGTATTTATCTTCAGCATAACTTGGAAAATTCTAGGCAAGACCTAGATTTTTGTTGGGGGGCGAATGAATGAATATAGATGTGGATTGGCTGGAAGGGCAGCTGGGAGGGAGGGAAGGAGTTGGTGCTTGACCAACAAATTTAAGAGGTTTGAGGTACGTTCAGTTGGGAGTAGTCCCCCAGGCCCAAATTAAATAAGTAATGTATCTCTAATTGAGAAGATTTATTGAGGTTTTCTTGTTAAGCAGACTTCTGGGCTGATTTGTTGTGCCATGTTTTAGGTCACTGCATGTTCTCTGACATCTCCTTCATAAACATTCTAGAAGGAAAGGTGCTACGGTCTAGGATCAATACAATCATGGTAATAACTGCAATCTTAGTATACGGCAGACATGGTTCCAGGTGCTTTACATATATTACCTATATTCCAACAGTCCTAGAAGACAGAGCTTATCAAATCCACCTTTACAGATGAAGAACCTGCAGCTCATAGACTTTGGTAATGTGTCCAAGTTCACACTGCAAGTAAATAATAATGCTCTGACTAAGCCCTGGTCTGAATGTGTCTACAGCCCACTCTTTTCCACTCCTCCCAGTCTGAGAGAGACCTTCTATCTCTTACATTTTTTTCCATGTCTCTACTTACTACACCAAAAGACTACACCATAATAGTCTCAGGCGATAAAAAGGACCCTGTGGCCAAAGTACTATATGCAGTTCTAAAGAAGGAAAGTGAAAATGGGAGTCAAACCCAATTTATGGGTTGTCTGAGGGCTTCATTTAGCTATGTCTGCTGCCCTTAGTCCCAGGGTTCCTTTGGAATTGGCTCTTCCCAGGGGCTGGCATTTCTTCCAGATCCAGTTCTTTCCACCTCTTAATCTAGACCAAGCCTTCTTTAGAAATCCAATCCATGAACAAGAGGGAGTCCGGATGGTTTGGTGAAGTGGGGCCTGCAAGCCCAGAGTCCTGCCCACTCAGTACCCCTTCTTCCCTTCGGGACAGTATGCCCTACACCCACAGAACTCTAGGGCGCCTAGGCACTTCTGGGAAAGCTCAGTGCTAGCACACACTTCCTCAGACGTGGATTTCATATAGCATTTCCGGGCATCTTGAATATATAGGATGTGTACTGTTTATAATGACTTAGTCCTGCATGCTGTATTAACTTTGCCTTAGTGCCCTAAATGTCCTGTATTCAGCTTTTTTCCATGTAACAAAAATTTACCAGTAAGAACTATTTTACCACCACAGTAATTGGCACTTAAATGCAACATTGGCTGAGAAAACAGACCTCCACAAATAGCGATCTGATCTCTCCTGCAGGTTTGGCTGAGGGAATATCAAAAGTAGATGCTTAGGATTAAAGAAATATTCAAGAAAAGAAAAGCCTACTCTTTGACCAAAGTCTCAAGTCCTGAACAAGTAACAACCTCTGTCAATGTAGAGCAGTACAATCCCCTGGACCACGTGACACTTACTCCAATAACTGAGCCCCTGAAAGCCTGCATCCCTGACTTCTGTAAGTCAGCCAATCAGTGATACATCCCCAGTCCTAGAGGCCCGCCCCAGTCCTGGAAGTCAGCCAATCAGTGGCAGCCTCACCCTTCCAGACCACAACCAATCAGCAAGCGCCTCACTCCAGGGGCTTTGATTGTGAGATTCTGCTGGTCCGCAGCAGCCTGAGGTTAGTGACCCTGGAGCACAGTTGGAAGTCCTTCAAGCCCTAAACACTCCCATTTCCAGAGGTCATCAGTCCTTATATAAGATCAGCTCCGGCTTTGTTCAGGCAAACTGCGCCTTATGAGTGCAGCTCTCCTTTCAGGCAAACAGGAAATGCAACGTTTGTGCATCAGATATTCGAGTTCCACTTATTGTTGGTTCGTAAATTCACAACCCTTTCAACTGTTCAACCCCAGTTTGTGGATTTATTCGGACCTATGAGTGACAGACACACTGAAGTGGCCGTGAGATGATCAATCTTTTCCATTCTTACAGTGGTTGCTCTCATCTATTATTTTTTAGTATATCTGAACACCAAAATGCCAAAAAAGCTAGTGTAAATGTTGAGAGGAATTTTCTGAGTAAACAAGTAACAAGTCCTTTTGAAGCTCTTTGTGCAGAATGCAATTGTTCATTCAATATAGAAAATGGAGGAAAATCTGATAGAAACCACCATAGTCCAACAGCTGTGTGTAAGCCATGCATGATTTCCACAGCTAGTGCCAAAGGCAGTGATGAAATAACATGTTTTGATTAAGAAAAAGTCAGATGAAGAAGATAAAATAATCACAGTGTAATGGCCTTCTGTGCTGCAGATCATCAGTTTTTCAGCTCAAATGAACATACTGCTACCAGAAATATTTACTGATTCCAAAATTGGAAGCAAATTTTCAAGTGCCAGGACCAAATCTACAACAATAATAAAAAGATATAATAGCTCGATTTACTGTCACGGAGATTATCAAAGACCTAAATGCCTAACCCTTTTTTAGGATATAGCCATAGTGCAAGTAATGATAATGCAGAAAACATTTTTTGCTCTGCTGGCACGAAAGTTTTTTCATGAAAAGGGGCGTCCCTATAAGGTTATTTTGAGTAAACGCCATTCCTGATGCAACTTCAGAAACAACGGAAAATTTTTGCAGAGGTTTTTTTTTGTTGTTGTTGTTGTTAGGATTTAATGAATTAAATTATTAATTAGTCAATGAATTAAAGCATTAATTAATTAATTAAAGCATAATGCTGCTCAAACAGCATGAGGACATCAGATATCTCCTTTCTATTGGCTTTGAAGTAATTGTCACAAAATTGTTCTCTTAGTTCAGCATTTATGTTCTTTGAATTGAGCAGTTAAAGGATTTTTGCAGTTTTGTTCGCATCCATTATTCTTCAAATCTCATTCAAAAACCCTTTGGCTCTCTCACAAATGCAAATGAGCGAATCTTCAGTTCATCTGAAATACTAAAATCATGCGTACTTTAATTCTGAAGAAAATGCTCCCCAAACTCCTGTTGACTTTTCAAATAAGCCATTGAACAAAG
The DNA here is from genome assembly GCA_004026745.1 of Myrmecophaga tridactyla. NCBI lineage: Eukaryota > Metazoa > Chordata > Mammalia > Pilosa > Myrmecophagidae > Myrmecophaga > Myrmecophaga tridactyla. The sequence continues at coordinate 108,222 of PVIY010000915.1, forward strand.
TCTACATATTTCTTATTCATAGTTTTCAGTATCTCTCTAGAATAATACAAAATTGAAAGAACATAGTGTTTTTGAAGTACTCCACTGTTTGAGGGAATTTGTTGAATGTGTTAAAGAAAGAATTGATGAAAACTTATCCCTTAAGTGTCATGACTGTTCTTAAAAGAAACAATGTTACTTATAAACAGAAAAAGAAATTCTGACTTGAAGCACTTGCCAATACAACCATCTGAAATGGATTTCATTGCTTGAAGAATTTTATTCCTCTACATAGATTGTTCTGGTTTGCTAGCTGCCGGAATGCAACACACCAGAGATGGATTGGCTTTTAATAAAAGGGGATTTATTTTGTTAGTTCTTCAGAGGAAAGGCAGCTAACTTTCCACTGAGGTTCTTTCTTACATGGAAGGCACAGGATGGTCTCTGCTGGCCTTCTCTCCAGGCCCCTGGGTTCAAACAACTTTCCCCGGGGTAACTTCTTTCTGCATCTCCAAAGGCCTGGGCTGAGCTGCAAGAGCTGAGATGAGGAATGCCGAGCTGCTTAGGCTGTGCTACGTTGCCCTCTCTCATTTAAGCACCGGCCAATTAAGTCAAACGTCACTCATTGCAGCAGACACGCCTCCTAGCCGACTGCAGATGTAATTAGCAACAAATGAGGTTCACGTACCATTGGCTTATGTCCGCAGCAACAAGACTAGGTATGCTCACCTGGCCAAGTTGAACTGAATCTAACTAACACATGGATGTTACTAAATATTCTTCCAGCATAGTAACAAAAAAAAAAAGAGGATAAAAAGTAATGATAATACTCTTGTGGTCAGTGGATAACATGTTTTTAAATGTTGACTGAGAGTTGCAACACAATCCTGAAGAATGGAAAAAAAAACACGTTATGCCATGAAACATGGTATTACGTGCATCAACAAAGCAATTTTGAAGAGCAGTTCTCAGAGATGTGAATGTTATACCAATGCATGTTCATCATACCTGCTCATAATGCTAATGTTGAGCGTATGTTCTTATTAATGAATGTTCACTGGGCGAGAGAATAAAATAAGTTGGATGTGACGACTGTGCAAGCTGTGGAACACAGACTATAATGGCAAAGAATTTTATAAGCGAACTCTATGAAACAAGGAACTGTCAAAGAGAAGCAGATCATTGGGGGAATATAATTAAAAAGAGAGGTATAAAATTAAGATACTTATAGGTCATTTCAGATAACAAATGTTTTAGTATAAGTATATCCTCTGAACTATTCTTTTATTTCAATGTACATGTGCATAGACCATTAGAAATCATTCAAATTTATCCAGGTAATTTTTCTTTCCAGTGCATGGTCCAGGAATTGAACCCGGATCTCCCGCATGAAAGGCGAACATTCTACCACTGAACCACCCATGCACCCAGAACCCTGCTTTTTTTCAGCGCTAGGTAAGGGAGAACCAGAGGTAAAGCTGCCCCACACCCTACCCACCTCAGACTGCAAAATATGCTGCCTGGATGATGAACAAAAGATGGCTTCAGTGAAGGGGTCTCAAGTGTTTACGAACAAATGATTCTAATCTCACACACACTTTTCCACAGGCTAGAAAAAAGGAATACTTCCCAATTCATTTTTATGCAAACTGACCCCTGACACAAAACCTGAGGAGGAAGGTACAAGAGAACAACTTATAGGCCAATTTCACACATGAATACAGATGCAAACATCCTAGACATAATAACAGCAAAGTGAATCTGTAATATATAAAAAGAATAATACATTTGGAACAAGCAGATTTAACCTTCGGAAGTCAGCTAATGCAAACTATTGCATTATTACAATAAGTGAAAATCCATAAAATCATTTTAACGAATGAAAGCATTTTATAAAATTGAACATTCATTTAGGATAAGAAAACAAAAGGAAAAAGGTCCTCTTAGCAAACTTGCAACAGAAAGGAAGTCCTTCAACTTGCTAAAACCATCAGTCAATAGGGAAATTCTGAGAGATTTCTGTTTAAGATAAAAATGTTCTACATGGCTATTCAATATTGTATTGCAACTCCTTGCCTCCACAGTGAGGCAGATAGTACAAACAAATTGTTGAAATTATATATAGAGGAAGAAACAAAATTGTCATTCACAAATAATATGATTGTGTATACATGGAGAATCCAAAATAATCTTAGGGAAAATAGGGGTCCTAATAAGAGGGGGATGGATATTAATTCCTTACATGATTGTTCTGTAAACCTACAACTTCTCTAATAAAGAAAAAAACAAAAGAAGACAAAATAAGAATCATGGCTGGAAGATGTGAAAAAAAAAAAAAACACCTCTATACCAAAAACAATTGCTTTTCTACCTACTACTAACAAAAAGCTTAAGCATAAAATTTAAGAAATACCTATCTGCAATAGTATTTAAAAATAACTTGAAATAAATCTAACAAGACATAACAGAGCTTTCACCTTAGTCCCTTTTACATGCCATCCACCGTGTTGGTGTGTGGATGGTACATGGATGAATAAGACCTCCGGGAATTTATGTTCCAACAAATATAACAGAGATTTAGGATTAGCAAGAACTTCAGTTGTTTTCTATTGATTTTTAATTTAGATCTTATTTACATTCCAATACATTTCCATTCTCTCATTCTATCCTTCATATTTGGTTTGCGACAGGTAATTACTAATGCCCCTTGCTCTTGGGTGGGAACTCAGACTAAGATTCACATTTCTGGTTGAGATTGCTAAACTCACAGAAATAAAACAGGGATACAATGTAACCACAGAGAAGGTGGGAGGATGGGAGGAGAATATTCCCAGCAATATAGTGAAGAGCTGTCAGAACTGTGCCAATGTTCAGTTTCCTTGGGCTATTGGCGGATGAAGGTTTAGCAGGTGTAGATGTTTGCAGGGTGAACTCCCTGTCTCAGTGTACTCTGAAGACTGGTGTGTAAGAAGAAAGTGAGTTGAACTCATTGGAATGTATTCTTCAAGCTCCAAAACAGCAGGGGAAATCTACAGAGGTGGGATTTAGGGAAAAAGACAAAAAAAAAAAGAGTCTTTCTATACAGAATTAACAAAGGACTTAAAACATACGCTACTATGGAAGAGAGTTGTTGTGTGTCCATGGGTTGGCGAATTCCTACTGACAGAACTGGGAGAGGGCAAATTCCTTTAAAGTTTCTCAAATTTCACATCTTCAGGCAGGCCAGACTTCATAAAGATTTCTACTACTGAAATAAACTAGTCTCTGGCTTGCAATAATCAGTCTTATATAAATTTTTGGAGCAGTGAGATATTTATCTTTGGATTTCCTTACAGTTCATGATTGAGCACATGTAAGTAATCTAAATTAGTCTATATCATTTCATTTTAGCAGCTGTTTATACAAAAGAATTTCAAAATATGATTAAGAAATAAGTTGCATATTCTTATGGGGTATTTTTCTGACTTTGAGCAAATAAAATCTTCTATCTGTAAAGTTTAAAAGGATTTTTCTTGCCTATCAACTTTATATACAGCAAGGATTGGAAGCACAAACACACATACTTCCATTATCTTCAAGCCGGCGAAAATGCATGCCTTAGCATTTTAAAGTGCAGAAAAAATGAAAATCTAAAAGTTGTGGTCTTCTAACCAGAAACAGGAATAAGGTAAGTCAGACTAATATCTGGAACTTCACACAAAGTACATTATTTCTTGTTACTAAAAAGGGGAAACCTCAAAGCCAGGTTCAAACTTCAGAACTTAGTAGGTGTATAAATTGACCTAAAAATAGGGGAGGGGACAAGTACTGGAGATCTAAGAAGTGAGTAGCTGGGACAGAGTGGGGGACTATTTCTCTTGCTAGTTCTTCTAAAAGAGCACTATTCCATAAGCAAAGAAATAAATGTAAGCTAAGGCAAATTAAAAGTCATTTCCTGAGTACATACTATATGAATCATGCCTATATTAGTTCTAACCTTTATCCCAATCAGGAACAATAAGTACTACTACTCACATTTTAAAGATGAAGAAATTGAATCAGAAAGATTAGCAAGCTTCCCCAAGGTTCCATGGCTAGTAGGTGGTAAAAATAGAATCCAAAACACCGAGTCTGTGTATCTCCAAATTCTGGATTCTTTTCTCTACACTGTCAGTGCAATATACACAGCTTCTTCAATGGACACATGTTTAAAACTTGCATGTGCTAATCACACAAGTCACCTGCTTAGTATATGTGCCAATTTGAATCTGTGGTGGACCCCAGAAAAGCCATGTCCTTTAATCCTCATTCAATATTGCTGGGTGGGAGCATTTTGTTTGTTCCCATGGAGATGTGAAGCACCCAATTGTGGGTGGTAACTTTTGATCAGATGATTTCCATGGAGGTGTGTCTCCACCCATTGAAGGTGAAGTTGCTTACTGGAATCCTACAAAGGAGGGAACATTTGGATAGAGTCCCTTTATGTAGAGCCAGGAGGAAGCCAGCAGACACCGCCTTGTTCGCCATGTGCCCTTCCAGCTGAGAGAGAAGCCCTGAACTTCATCGGCCTTTTTGAACCAAGGTATCTTTCCATGGATGCCTTAAATTGGACATTTCTATAGATTTGTTGTAATTGGAACATTTTCTTGGCCTTAGAACTAAACTAGCAACTTATTAAATTCCCCTTTTTAAAAGCCATTCCATTTCTGGTATATTGCATTCCATTTCTGGTATATTGCATTTAGCTAGCAAACTAAAACAGTATAGTTTGGCACAAACTACAGTTTCAGTGTTTCTTTTTTTCTCCGGTACCTAAACTTTCACTTCCTGAAATAATTAAACACATTTGAATCTTCTTCTTTCTCACATTAGGCATTTAAAGTCTTAGGTTCTACTTGGCGTACCTTTCTCTGAATCCTTTCTCTCTTGCCTTCCTCTGAACAGCCACAGTTAGAAATAAATGCCTCAGAATGTGAAAGTTGGGAAGAAATTTTAAAATGACTCAAACTCCTTCTCATTGTTGTCATTTTGTCAAAAGATATTTGATCCTTCTCTTCCACAGAAGGGAGGAAAATGAGATAGAAAAGTATTCAGAAGTGAAAGGGCATAGGACAGTGAGGTAAAGAGATATCAAGAAAAAATATAATGGCTTCACCATTGAACCTCAAAGCTGACACAAGGATGAGAGAATTTTGGCATTTCTGGTGGCATGAATTTACTGCCTATTTGTAAAGTCTTTTGAAAGGATTGCTTATCGATGGGGAGAAATTGCTGGACTAGCAATTGTAAACAGACTTGATTAAATGAGAGAATGGGCTTGATTAAGGGAGATAAAGTACGTAAACATTCATGTTATCCAATAAGTGCCCAATTAATGAACATTCATAGTTTTCTCTCACAGTCTCTCCTTCATTATTACAATTATTTTATTTTCTCTGGAAGCTATGATCTTGTGCAGAAAGCACTCATTTGCGTGTTAAATAGATTTGTGCTCATATCTATATTTGGCTTCCCCAGAACTGTGATGCAGGGCGAGTCACTTACCCTCTCTGAACCTCAGTTTCATCATCTGAAAAATGGATTCACAAGGTTGTTATAAGGTTTAAATATACCATATGTATATAAATCAATTAGCAAAATGCCTGTGATTAGAATATGATTATCCAATGGCACACCTGTCAAAGAATAGTAGGTTTCTGAGGAATTAATTTACCTTACGGATTTCCTGCAACCTGATAAGAGGTGCTGAACCTGCCAGAGCTACTCAGCTAAGCCTCTCACAAATTCTCAATCAACAGACACTGTGAGATAGTAAATGTTTGTTGCTTTAAGTCACTAGTTTGAGGGTAACTTGTTTCATAGCAATAGTATAACTAATACAAATCTCCTTTTTTTTAACATGGGCAGGGACCAGGAATCGAACCCGCGTCCTCTGGCATGGCAGGCAAGCGTTCTTGCCGCTGAGCCACCGTGGCCCACCCTACAAATCTCTTGAAGTTTACATACAATGGTTCTAAGTAAAATTGCCTACAAATTGTGGAAATGTTCAAATTTGTCCGTGAAAGCAAGAAAGGCCTAAACAAACGATGAAGTGATGTAAATGCGGGAGGGGGGAAGAGAATTTGAGAATATAAACAAGACTGTCTTCAAGATTATGAATTAATTCCTCCCTGCTACTATTTGTTTAAGGGTTTCCCTACAAGCATTTCAAAGTAAAGTTGTTCTTCACTAAAGAAGGTACCTTATGACAGATTATGCAGTAAATATTACAAGTGACATTTCTGATGCTCAACCGGAAGTGTCAGTCCCACAAGTCAAAGACAGCTGGGAGCCTACCTGTACTCAAAATCAAGTTTATTTAGCTAGGCTGCAGCAAATGAGAGCATGCCCCACATGGGCACTAGGGAGCATCTCAGCAATGGGGAAATGAGATGGGCTGCTTATATTTTGGGACTTGTGCTCGATATTCCCAAAGGGGATTGAGGAAGTGATGCCCAGCTTGGGTTGGGTCTTGTCAAGAAGAAGGAGGAGTTTCAGCAATTAGATTCTCAGTAATCTTTGTTCAAAAGGTGGGAGGAACAAAGCTGGACTAGGAACATCACTGGTTACAAAGTAAGAATCACTCAGAGTAAGGGGTTAGTGGTCATATTTTCAGCAGTGGGGTGGCCTTGTATGGAAACCTTGTTTCTGTGACCTTGTCTATGTCCCATTGAAAACACTTTTACCAGTGGTGCTGATATTCACTCACTCAAAAGGATATTGTGACAGAACCATGAAGCAGAGAGGCCCATTGCATTTTACTAATCACTCAATAAATAACCACAATAAGAAAGCAGGAGAAGACTTAGAAATTGTCCATTTTATGGATAGGGAGCTGGGAGCACAGAAAAGTGATTTACCTAGGATTGCCCAGGATCACCCAGGCAGTTTGTGCCAGAGGGCATATTAGAACCTAGATCTTGACAATTAGTCCAGGGTCCTTCATGTGACACCAGCTCTTCCCAGACAGGTGTCAGGGTCAGAGGTGAGGTGTTTTGCAAGCAATATGTCACTGATCAGAGTTAAAATAGTGCAGTGGTGCTCTATGATGATGTTCTTACTATAAAATTTTCAAATATATAATCATAACAAAATTTTCTTTTGGCTTTTCTCCAATCCCCTCCTTCTTTCTCACCACCATATAACTTTATTATTAGATAAATTTGCATGGATTTAAATGCACATTTGACTCTTGAATAAATGTGGTAACAAAGTACATGTTGTTTTGCAATTTGCTTTTTCCCCAATTAGTAATACACCTTGGAGATTGTTCCATATCAGTATACTGATGTCCATAAAGTCTGTAAACACAGATAACACGATTTTATAATTTTAAGGATTGAAGATGTCCTTGATGACATCCCATATACTTACCTTTCTCCTTTTCTTTTTTAAAAAAATGTATATGGCTAACCCTTTAAATAAAATACAAGTATTTTTATCCAAAAAATATCTTGAGTGCTAAGGGTGTTGAGCTATTTAAACAATGTGCTAGATATTGCCTGTGAATATTAGATAAAGATTTAATACTGCTATACTACAACCTTCTGTCTTGTAAAAATTTATCTCTGCATTTCTAGTTCTTGATCTTCCAAGTGCAGTTCACAAAATCTTGCTGATCATAGAAAATATGATGAAATACCTAGTAGAAGATTGTGAAGGACACACAAAACATGATACCCTAGTCGATTTCTGAAGGCCTAAATGCTCCAATATTGAACATAAGGAGCACTGAAGGATTTCCTATTTTCCCCTAGAGAATTTATATCATTACTCTGATGTATTTGGGTAAAGTAGCATCTTAATCTAATCCATCTTGCTATGGAATCATTTTATAGCCCTTTAGGTATATTTCATTTTTTTTTGAGCCTAGAAGCAAGAGTAAAAGCAGCTTGCAGAACCAAAGCTCTACTTTTGGAATCTCGTGATTATGACTTTATTTTACCTTTATCCACTTGTTTACTTTTTTATTACCTCTAAGAGTTTGTCTTTCTTACATAATGAGTATTTTACAAAAAGGTATTTTCATATTGTATGTGGAATTAATTCCATAATATGGTTTCACTAATTTCTTCTTCATTTGCTCCTGTAGTTGGTTCTACATTATGCTTCATTATAAAGCAATTGAGCTTTAAAATGGGTAAATACAGAACTAGATATCACAGCATTACCATTACAACATTTAATTTAGGGTGTTTTAATGGCACATTGAACATGTGCAATTGACAATGACCATGATTTATACTAAGTAAAAAATGAAACAGGAACTTTTTTTTGTGAATGTAACAAATTGAATTCTAACCACATCTACTCTCAATGTGTTCACTGCCCTATAAAATTATAACTTGGCAATTGTCATTGGAAACCTGCTGTATTAAGAACAGTAAATTACAGTATTAAATTAGTTTCTTTTGGATACTGAGATCAAGATAAAAAGTCAAGAAGTACATGCTATTCATATAGCTTTTTAAACTTTCTATGATTGTTGTGCATCATAAAATGACAAGTTACATGCTATATTTACTTTGACTATAACACTTTGTGTTAAATAAATCAACATTGTATTTATTATCATTAGATAATCTCTTATCCTCTGCTCAGCATTAAAAAAAAAAACGGTATTTTCTAGAACGGCAAGCAGGTCATTGAATGTTAGATTACAAAGGCCGTGTGTCCATGCAGAGGTAGTCTACATTAATTTATCATCAGCTACTTAAACCAGTTACTGATTAACGCCAAGGTATCTGACTGAGTATGGGTAAACACAGAACTAGATATCATAGCATTACATCATTTATTTTAGGGTGTTTAATGGCACTCTGAACACATGCAATTAACAATGACCATGATATATGCTGTTTTCATTTGTAAAAGCTGCTGGAATGCAATATACCTACATGGAATGTCTTTTAAAAAAGGGGTATTTATTAAGTTGCTAGTTTACAGTTCTAAGGCCATGAAAATGGCTGAAGTAAGGCAACCAGAGAAAGATACCTTGATTCAAAAAAGGCCAATGGGTTCCAGAACACCTCTGTCAGCTGGGAAGGCACATGGTGACGTCTGCCAACTTTCTCTTCTCATTTCATAAGGCTTCCCTGAAGGTGTTTTCCTTCTTCGTCTCCGAAGGTTTCTGGCTGTGTGGGCTCTAAAGCTTTTTTCCAAAATGGTTCCCTCTTAAAAGGCTCCAGTAAGCAACCCCACCTTAATAGGTGGAGACACATCTCCATGGCAACAATCTAATGAAAGGTTACCATCCACAAATCGGTGGGTCACATCTCCATGGAAACAATAAAAAAGATCCCACCCGGCAATACAGAATGAGAATTAAAGGGCATGGCTTTTCTGGGGTACACAACAGGTTCAAATTGGCACATATGCTAAGTAAAAAGTTGAAACAGGAACATTTTTTTGTAAAGGTAACAAATGGCAATCACAGCTACTTGGTATACTGGTTTCTCATAGGATTAAAATACAGTGATTGTCAAGATAAAGTTAATAGTTTACTGAATTTTAGAGACAGATGGGGCCCAAGGTCAAGATTTTCTTAACTCAGCATGATTAATATTTGGGCCTGATAATTATTTGTTATGGGTTGATGTCCTGGGTATTGTAGGATGTTTAGCAGCATCCCTGACTTCCAGCCCCTAGAAGCAACAATAGCACCCCTCCTTAGTTGTGACAACCTGAAATTCTCCAGACATTGCCAGATGTCTTCTGCAGGGACAAATCGCTCCCAGTAAAATCCACTGCCTTAGAGAATATCTGATCCAATGCACTAATTTATCAAAGGAGAAAACTGAAAGCCTTGTAGATGAATTACTTTGACAAGATGACTAAAGTAATTATATGTGCAGTCCTCTAATTAAATAATCAGTTTAAATTATTACTTTAAATTCCATATCATAATATATTTTATAAAGCTTGTGTAATAAGCGTATTCACATGATTTGAGAGCTAATATCTAGATTATGAGATATATTCATTTCAAATTCACAAGGTAGATTTCTTAAGTGTTAGTCTTCCAAATGACCCTAGGATTCTAATGCAAGTGATTTATGAAGGATTTGTTCCCAGGAGAAACTATTAAGGAAGTGAGGGAGGCAGAATGGAAAAAGGAATGAAAAGAAGCAAGGTTATAATTTCAGGTGAAGGCTCAGACTCCATCTGATCCTACAGATATACCCAGAACATAAAATACACTTCAGATGTTGTTTGGCCTGGGGAGGAAGGGGTTGGACTTCAGTAATCACAAACCATTCAGCCATTGGCAATGGACCATTCTGGGTTGGATGTGGCAATGTGAAATTCCTAGGCACTTCTAGCTCTCTGTACTGGTAAGGAGACTATGGATAAACAGGGGATCTGAAGGGTGATGGGAGGGATATAAAATTCCTAGACATTCCTGGCCCTCTGTTTGGGCAAGTAGACTCCAGTGCCTAAGCACAATCCTCTGGAGGTTAAATGTGTGAAACTTTAGTGGCAAAGCAAGCAGAAGACCAGGGAGGGATGTGCACGGAGCCAGTAAGAAGAACCTGAGGAGATCTGGGCAGGGCACTAATAATCTGCTTTTTCCAATAGACTTTAGAGACAGAGAATTGTATATTCAAATTCTGGCCCTGCCACTTACTTCATGACCTTGGACAAATTATTTGAACTTACTGAGCCACAGTTTCTTTAGCTTCTAACTGGAGACAATAATACCTACCTCATGTACTGTTTGGAGAATTAAATTTTACAATAAATATAAGATTAAGAGAGGATAACAAGGTTGTTATTGTGCTTTTCAATTCAAGAAAATGTGTATCTCATATTTGATTAGGTCTTCTAAACTTTCCCTCACTCTTCACAGTGTCGCTGGGAATATTCTTCTTATATCCTCCCACCTTCTCTGTGGTAACATTGTATCCTCTGTTTAGTTCTGTGATGATAATGCAATACAATTTAGCAATCTCAATCAGAAATGTGGATTTTAGTCTGAGTTCCCACTCAAGAGCAAGGGGTCTTTGCAATTACCCGTCGCAAACCAATTATGAAGGATAGAATGAAAGAATGGAAATGTATTGGAATGTACATAGGGTCTAAATAAAAGATTAATATAAAAGAACTGAAGTTCTTGCTAATCCTAAATCTCTGTTACATTTGTTGGAACATAAATCCTTAAAGGTACTCTTCCATGTACCATCCACATGTAAACATGGTAGATGGTACGTAAAAGGCACTAAAGTAAATCAAAAGTCTTCTTGATCCAAAACTAACCACTGTTCTAGAAAGGAAAAGCTGGCCAAAGTTCACGGAAATCTAAATGTACATCTAAGTTCTATTTTGGTACTAGGGCTGGCCAGGAGTTCAGATTCATCCTCTTGCTGAAACGAACAAAACTGCCAGATGAAACTTATTTATTAAAAAACTTCTTAAAAATATTGTAGGCTGATAAGACAAGAAAGAATGATCAGGCTAAATCTAGATGAGAGCTGGAATCAGATAATGTGATCCCTAAGGGCAATTTTGCCCTGAAGGCATTCACTGAATTCGACTAAATTTGCAAACCCTTGGCTTACAGTAGGAAGAGCAAAATGGAGGCCTAATAGAAGTTGGAAATTAATAGGAATTTTCCTCCATTAATAACTCTGAAACCACAAGGGCTACTCCTTCAGGATAGGGGAGAACTAGGTATAAAGCAGCCCAAACTTTACCTACCCTCAGGAATTGCAAGGAATGCTGCCTAGATGATGAGAAAACAATGACTTCATAAGAGCTGGCCACAAATATTCAAGAATAAATTATTCCAATCTCACACACACTTTTCCAGAGGATAGGAAAAAGAAATACTCCCTGTGTTGGTTTGAAGCTGTTGTATGCCCCAGAAAAGATCATATTCTTTTAATCCATTCCTGTGGGTGTAGAACTATTGTGAGTGGGACCTTTTGGTTAGGTTGTTTCAGTTGAGATGTGACCCACCTCATTCAAGGTAGGTCTTATTCCTCTTATTGGAGTCCTTTTAAAGAGGATAAAACACCAAAAAAGCCCAGAAAAACTGAGAGAAACAGAAGCTAAGAAAGAGAAACACACAGAGAAGCTGAGAAGTTGAAGGCAACAAAACCCAGGAGAGAAGGACCAGCAGACGCTGCTATGTGCCTTCCATGTGACAGAAGAGTCCCAGGTTGCCAACAGCCTGTCATTACAAAGAAGGTATTGTCCTTTGCTTGCCTTGAGTTGGATATTTTCATGGCCTAAGAACCATAAATTTTAAGCTAATAAATCCCCATTGTAAAAGCCAATCCATTTCTGGTAATTGCTTTTCATCAGCTTTCATTTCTTCTGAATTGAAAAAATGCAATATTTTCAAGATTTCAATTCCACCTAAACTCTTTTATAGAACCAATGGAATCCTGTCCAAATTACAATAGTTGAAAAATTGATTCTAAAATGTATATGAAAGGAAAAAAAAATGGTGAGATGAGTCAAGACATTCCCAGAGAAGAATAAAGTGCAGAAATACCTAACTAGATATTGAAGTTTATTATCAAACTATATCAATCAAAGAATATGTGAGATTGGTGCTCAGCAAAAAACATACACCAACAGAATGTTATAGAGGACACAGAAACCGATATATGAGCTGATATACGAGCACTGGATGTAGGGATAAAAGGGACATTTGCAAGTCGGTAGGGAAGAATGGACTCCCCAAGATATGGTGCTACCTCAATTTGGAATCCATGGATAAAAAACTGAAATTGGAAACTAGACAATAAGATAAGAAAATGACATAAAAGACATACAATCTGAAAAGGAAGAAATAAAATGCCTTCATTTGCAGATATCATGATTGTCTATATAGAAAGCAAAGGGATTAAAAAAAAAAACTCCTGGAACTATAAGCTACTTTAGTGAGGTCTCTCAGAATATGAGGTCAATATACAAGTCAATTGCTTTCCTATCTACCAGCAATAATCAATTGGAATTTGAAGTTAAAAAAATCCGTATAATTCATTATAACCTCAACAAATAAAGTGCTTGGGTGTAAATATAAGAAAATACCTTCAGGATCTGTTTGTGAAGAACTGTAAAACAGCGATGAAGGAATCAAGGAAAAACCAAATAATTGGTGAGATGTCCTATGTTCACAGATTGGAAGACTCAATACAGTTAAGATGCCAGTTCTTCACAATTTTATGCATAAATTAATTTGAATACCACCAAAAATCCCAGTAGGTTTTATTTACATATCCACAAACTGATAATGAAATTTATATAGAAATGCAAATTTATTAGAATAGCCACAACAATTTTGCAAAGAAAGAACAAAGTCACAGGTCTCCTATTACCCAATTTAAAAACTTATTATAAAGCTATAGCAATCAAGGTGGTCTGTTACTGGTGAAAGGATAGACACGTAAATCATTTCCAGGTACCAAAATCTGTACTAACTTTCAATTACTGCAGAACAAATTACTGCAAACTTAGCAGCTAAAAACAACACCCATTTATTAGTTCACAGTACTTTATGAGGTCAGAAATCTTGCACGGCATGAATGAGTTCCCTGCTCAGGGTCTCACAAGATAAATAGAATTAAGACATTGGCCAGGCTTATCTGGAAGCTCACACAATTGTGGTGGAATTCAGTTTCTTGCAGTTGTAGGAATAGTTCAGATATGGAACACCCAGCAAGTAGAAGGTGTCCACATTACTTGCAATATGGTCCTTTCTATATTCAGAGCCAGTAATGCAGAATCTACATTACATCAAATTGCTGTCATTTTTCAAATCCTTTCACCAGTAATAGCCCCATTTCTTTAAAGGGCTCAACTGATTAGGACAGGCCCACCAAAGATAATCTCCTTTAATTAAGGCCAAATTTGCTATATAATATAACCTAATCATGGGAATGATATCCCATCTCCCCTCCCACACTCAAGGGGAGGTAATTACACAAGGGTGTGGGTCATTCGAGTTCATCTTAATCTATCACAGCAACTTTGTTTATACTCGATAAATCTGAAAAACCTAAACTGTTCATGAACAGGTAAAAGAATAAACACCATGTTATACATCATACAATGCAATACAACTTGGCATTAAAACAGAAGAACTATTGATACATAGGGCAATTCAGGTGAATATCAAAAGCATTATTCTGAATGAAAGACACCATTCTCAAAAGTTCATATATTATATGATTCTATTTATATGATATATGACACCCTGAAAAAGGCAAAACTATAAGGATGGAGATGGATCAGTGGCTGCCAGGGATTGAGGTGTGGGAGTGTTACACTAAAAATAGTCAGTACACAAGAGTTTTCTGTGGTAATAGAGCTATTTTGTATCCTGAGTGTGATGATGGTTACATAAATATATAGATGCGTTAATACTCTTGGAACTGTGCACCAAAAAGCCAATTTTACTGTAAAATTAAAAAATAAAACAAAAGTTACATAACTCTAGTTTATCTCATAAAGTTCATGGAGCTACAAAGTGAGAATTTTATATCTTGTGCAACTTATTATTTATAATAGAAATAAAACTTTATATCCATAGCCTTAGAACTGGAACTATTATAATCCAGAAAATATTTAGTAATATATGGCTACAAGATTAATAATTTAAAGGTCTTTTTTTTTTTACAATAAAATGCTCATTTGGGCGGGCCATGGTGGCTCACTGGCAGAGTTCTTGCCTGCCATGCCAGAGACTCGGGTTCGTTTCCCAGTGCCTGTACATGTAAAATAATAAAAAATAAATAAATACATTTTTAAAAAATCTAGTTTTTAAAAATGAAATTCTCAGTAGATAGCTGTTATTCCTACCCATGTTAAAACGTGGTCAACTTTACCACCAAAGAAAAGACTCCTGATTTTTAACAAATTGTAATGAACGACATCTAGAAGTCATTTTTGCCATGTGTTAATGTAACTAAGCATTTATGCTGCGGCCGCATTTCTGTTAGTTTCACCATCACATATTTACTCCACATAGAAATGCATTTTATTTCAAAGCCAATGTCAAGGTGACAAATGAAAGTGTTATGTGGCTCTAAAATCGGGAAAACCATTACAAGCAATTGCTGCAGCTGATGGCTGATGTGTTAATGGGGAAACTAATTCGGCCAACAACATTGAACAGGTAACAGCACATTTTGAGCAATGCGAGAGTCAGCTGGTCTGCATTTCACTTGTATTTACTCTGGTTGCACTGGACTTCTGGCTGGGGTCCAGCCTGCCACTCCTACTGTTACCATAAGGCTCCCAGTCTGTCTCTGTAATGAGGGCCAGAGAACTGGAGGAGCCTGTAGAGCTTTTAAGATACATCTTTCCTCCTGCACAGCATGTGAAGCAAGAACAGGGTGCTCTGTGAGAGGAAAACCTGCTCCTCTATCATATGTAGGAGCTCCTTGTGGTATATGCATGCCTTCAGAAAGAAGGAAGCCTGAAACTACCAAAGAATTTGTCACTTAAAAGATTCCCAAAATATGAAAAGCACCATATTCAGTTTAAAGGCTACCACCTCTTCCAAAGTCCCCTGAACATCCCTAGGTCAGGGAGTGCCTGTGTGCCTGGAAGTAAAGTGCTGGATCTGGAAAGAGGAATGTTGAGAGGAGGTGAGGAAGTGCAACAGGACCCCAAAGTATGCTTGGTGAGGGAACGGACAATTCCTGAAGGTTACTATAGCATTTCATTCCTTGGTCCTGAATTATCTATTTTGCCTATTTTCATTGATCAAAATAAAGAGACCTTTGCAAAAATTTCCTTCACCATTACTCCGTGATTATAGAAGAGCAGATTTTCACTAACACATCTTCATTCATCAGTCAGGTGGAGCACACCAACAGAATAAACGAAGAGGATACATTGAATTCTCTTATGAAGGAGCACACCATCTCCTGGAGAATTACCTGAGAGTAGATTGAGTATAAATGTTCTTCAGCGGAGTATGTAAATAATTCACTAGGCAGGAAATGAGAATCGGCCATTTTACTGTTAGAAACATAGTGAGATCTCTTTTCTTCTTTACAAGAAAGCTTTTCATGACAGATGAGAATCAATCATCTGATCAAATAACTTCTCTGCCTTTTGAATAGCACAGTGTTGATGCATTTTACTTTCTTCTTTATAAATATGAATTATGATTACACACATTTTATTGTTGGTAGAGAGAGAATATGACTCTGGATTCAGAGACAGCAGGATACTCCTCCAAAAGTTCATGTTTCAGTTTGCTAAAGCTGCTGGAATGCATTATACCTGAAATGGATGGCTTTTACAAGGGTGATTTAGTATGTCACAAGTTACAAATCTAAGGCTGTGAAAATGTTCAAATTAAGGCACCAACAAGAGGATACCTTCACTGAAGAATGGCCAATTGCTTCTGGGTTCGTCTGTCACATGGAAAGGCACATGGTGATGTCTGCTGGCCCTTCTCTCCTGGGTTCGCTTCAAAATGGCTCTCTCAGCTCCTATGGGTCCTTCTGGCTTTTCCTGGAGAATTTTCTTTCTGTATCTCCAAATGTCTGTGTCCTGCGGGGCTCTTCTCAGTGTCTCCATGTCATCTCTCTCCCTCTATGTCCTTCACTTGGTTTCATCTCTGCTCTCTGTATTGGTTGTCCAAAATGTCCCTCTCTTAAAGGGCTCCAATAAGCAGAGCAAGAGAAACCTTGAATGGGTGGGGTCATCTCTCCATGGAAACAACCTAATCAAAAGGTCCCACCCACAATTGGGTGGGTCACATCTCCATGGAAACTACCTAATCAAAAGATCCTACCCATAATAATTCTGCATCCACAAGATTGCATTAAAAGAGCATGGCTTTTCTGAGGTATATAACAGTTTCAACCCAGCACAGTTCATTAGACGTGTACCAGCTTCCAGGCCCTTCTCTGACCTTAACTGCAAAAATCTAACCCCTTCCCACAAGGTTTTAAAGTCTTATACTTAGAGGGTAGAATTTTAGTTCACTGAAATGAAGGATTTTTTTTCAAAGTATTAGAACTAGGAAATCTGTACTTGAAGAGCATCAAACTTCTGAATTCTTTCTACATTTTTTCTAACTCATAACATTAGTTCCCTTAAGATTCCTTCCCTGAAGATGAATGAACACACAAAAACACACATGCAAACACATACCTCTTTATATGCTGCATCATATTTACATTTTTTCAAATTCAAACATTGTCCTGAAGGCAAGGGTCATTTTATAGCCTGCAATGGAGGAAAAGGTAAGAAACAAAGAGAGAGAGAAGGAGATGGGGGGGAGGGGGGTATATTACAGAAAGGTTGAAAAAAAATAAGTTGAAGAGAGAGGCAGTGTTTTAGTTTCCTTGGCTGCTCAAATAAATACAATGAAATGGGTTAGGTTAAACAATGGACTATTTGCTTACCGTTCTGAGGGTTTTGAGGCTAAAATGGAAATACAAATCAAGGCATCCTAGAGGTGATGCTTTCTCCCTGCATACCGTGGTGTTCTTGGGCTGGCTGCTGCTGATCCCTGGTCCTTAGCTTATCACATAGCAAGATACATGGTGACATCTCCTGGTCTCTTCCTTTCTGGAACCTTCTAGTTTCCCTTGAATTTCAGCTTCTGGCTTCCTATAGTTTTCTCTCTGCCATCTATTGGAATTTCATTCTGCTTATGAAGGACTTCAGTAATATGATTAAGGCCCATCCTTATTGATGGTCTACAATGGTTTCACACACACAGGAATGGAATAAGTTTAAGAACACTTTTTTCTTAAGTACATATAGCTCCAAACCACCACGAGCAGCATGACAGAACTTCCCTCTTAGGTGTGAAGAACATACTACAAATGTTGCTGGTAAATTCTTGCATGAGGGATTTCTGGGGAGAAAATAGACAAAGTCCTGAGGTGGCAGTGCCACCTCCTTCTAGAAACCACCTGTGCTGGTTTGAAAGGATGTATGTCCCCTAGAAAAGCCATGTTTTAACTTAAATCCCATTTCATAAAGGCAGAATAATCCCTATTCAATGCTGTATGTTTGAAACTGTAATCAGATCATCTCCCTGGAGATGTGATTTAATCAAGAATGGTTGTTAAGCTGGATTGGGGGCGACATGTCTCCACCCATTTGGGTGAGTCTTGATTGGTTTACTTGAGTCCTATAAAAGAGGAAACATTTTGGAGAAAGGAGATTCAGAGAGAGCAGAGAATGCTGCAGCACCACAAAGCAGAGAGTCCACCAGCCAGCAACCTTTGGAGATGAAGAAGGAAGATGCCTCCCGGGGAGCTTCATGAAACAGGAAGCCAGGAGAGAAAGCGAGCAGATGACGCCGTGTTCTCCCTGTGCCCTTCCAGCTGAGAGAGAAGCCCTGACTGTATTCACCATGTGCCTTCTCACTTGAGAGAGAAACCCTGAACTTCGTCAGCCTTCTTGAACCAAGGAATCTTTCCCTGGATGCCTTAGATTGGACATTTCTATAGACTTGTTTTAATTGGGACATTTTCTCAACCTTAGAACTGTAAACTAGCAACTTATTAAATTCTCCCTTTTAAAAGCCATTCTGTTTCTGGTATATTGCATTCCAGCAGCTAGCAAACTAGAACACCACCACATTTACCCTGGTACATTGCGGTGCAAAGGAGCCTCCTAGGATTATATTGTTACAACAAAATGGTCATAGCATCTGTCTTTGGCCATTTTTAGCTGTCTTCTTTATGGTGTTCTGCACTTTCTACGTTGTAAAAATGATTTATGAATTAAATATTTTTAAATGATCATTCAGATTCTTTTAAGTGTTGTTATCAGATCTAACTCTTTTTGGGTCAAAAGGGGCTTGATCTTTAATGCATTCCTCCCAAGAATTGTAAATACTTAAAAAATAAATGGATTTTGCATGATTATAAAAACACAACTATTGGGGAACTTAGATAAACTAGAAGAGTAAAAAAAGAGATTTAAAAATGTAGCTATAACACCACACTCCATTACCTAGATTTAACCAATGTTAATATTTTGGTGTATAATATTTTACTTACATAAATAATAATAAAAATAGCTAAATGGTTTATTTGTTCCATACCAATTTTAAGTATTAAACATACTAACACAGCTACCTTTCACTCAACTCTATATGGAGGTATATCAGCATCTCTAGCACATGGGGAAATAGAGGCCTTGAACAATTAGGTAACATGACTAAGGTCACACAGAGGTACAGCTAGGGTTTTGGACCCAGAGGACATGACTCCAGAGCCTGAGTGTTTATGCTGAGACATGTCTAGTGCATATGATCAAAAGACAACTTAAGGCTTACAGCTACTTTAAAACACAGTCAAGAGGGTAAACAAGGTAATTTCCCCTTGCCACTCAATGAACATTGTGGCACATTCTACAAACTTTCTGTGTCTTTTCTCCAGTGAAACTTTTCATTACAAAATCCTGACACTTAACCTCTGCTGAAGCCGAGATCTTCTCCTTTCTATACCTCTCTAAGAAATCCTGGATTTTTGATCAAACATCTGAACAGAGAAATTTGTAGTTTGATTTTGTATTTCTTTCATTATGTGTAAGTTTGGATATCTGCCAAATGATTGCAGTTTTTAATGTATATGATATTTTTCTATAGTATGGATTCTGCCCTATATTTCATATATGTTGCAAATATTTCCCCCAGTTTTTCATTTTTCTTTTGACTTTGACATTTGCTTCGACATACATTATTTTAAAAGTCTCCAATCATTTCTTCCATAGCTTCAGAAAGAGTCCTTATATATAAAGTATTCCTTGACATCAGCAAACATTTATCAAGGTTGAAAACACCTAGTAAGATCAGATTTCCAGTGGGAGAGCCAGAAATGATCAATGATCACAGTGTGACAAGCGCTGAGCAAAGTGCCATGAAATCACAAGGAGGAATTGCTTATTCTCCAGGGACTCTTGGTGGTTTGGTCATTTCAGAGAATGTTTCATAGAATTGAAAATAGAAAAGAGAGTTGAAAATACATAATAGAAAGTGTTTCAGAGAGTTGGGAATAGGGTGATAGTAGAATGAAAGGGGAAATAGCAGAAGTGGGTGGCAGGAGGTGAAGCTCAAGACACATGTAGAAGCCCAAATTGTCAAATCCATCTCTTCCATGCCGATATTTTGGGTTTTCCCCCATGGTGATGGAGAGAAAAGTTCTCACTCATGTTTCTTGTCTCTTCCCTGCCACTCATCTCTGATCTTAACTTTATTTTCTGTATCCATACTGAACCACCCGGGATTCCTCCATGTTCCATGCTCTCTTCATCCTGAACCCTATATATAATATATTTTTCTCCTGCACACTTGCATTTTGGTGCACTCATTCTTCAAATACATTTTCACATCCCTCTGCCTTCCCCTCCCCAAATGTAGCAGATGGTCTCCTTATGCACTTGTGTTCATCCTGGGCATAAGCCTTTCTTAGCACCCAGTACCCTGGGCTGTAGTCATTTATTCACTCAGCTGTATCTCTCGCTACAGCATGAGCTATTTGCCATCATTCATTTTTAAATCCGTAGTGCCTATGGGTTTAAATCATGTTTAAATGAATTAACAAGAGAGTGAATGAATGAGTGAGGGATTTTTCAACGAGAATATAGTGCCCTTTGAACCGAGGAGCCATGGGTTTGAAAGAATGAGTGGAACAGATGATTTTACACTGTTGGAAACCTATTGAGCATTCTCTTAGAGAAACCTCCTTCTTACAAGAAATACAGATCTCTCACTAAAAGATTATGATATGTACAGATAACTGTAATCAATAAAAATTGTCCTTAAACTCTAGATACAAGAACATAACACTCAGTTTGTAGAAAGTCTACAAGAACTGGGCCATTAGACACTGGGCAGTGGGGACATAGCCACATCAAAGAAGTGGCATGATCAGAATCGTGCCAGAGGCAATTAATGAAGTGAACAAATTACATGATATTTCCAAAGGGGAAGTAATAAGGGCCTGAGCTAGAGAAGTTGCAATGGGAATATAAAAAGAGAGGATGGATTTAACCAATTAACCAATATTTTATTGAAATCAGGATATATGGAAAGCACAGGTGTGAACAGTATGGAGACATCAAGATGGGTAAAAGTTGTGTGCTCTGTTTTGTTTTGTTTTTTTCTACTTTTCTGCCCTGCTCTGAGCCCTGGGAGCTGACCTATAAGAACTGTGTCTCCAGAAGTCCCTTGCCCTGCATTGGTTTTGACCAATGGGAGGCATCAGCAGGAGATCAGAGGAAGGGAAGGTGGAGTATTTATTTCCTTCCTACCCCAGCGCCTCCCCTACCTCACCAGGGATTTTCAGTGGCTGCATCCCTCTCAGACCACAGTTTCTTTCTAACAGCCCTTATTCCACAGGCCAAGATCCCCCCAGACTCTGCAAACACCATTCCTTCCTCTTTCCCCCTTAGGCCCGGGTGGCAGTGCCCTCCCACTGATGCCTTCCCACCTTCAGGTGGCCTCGTGGTTGCTTGTTGCATCCTTCAGCCTACTGGAGCCTATGGAAATTGCCCCTTTATTAAACTGTTTTCAGTTTAACCTTTTGAGGGAGGCTTTGCTCTCCTTCTGGGACCCCAGCTAACATTCTCATTCATCTAAAGGTGCTTATAAGAAAACAGAAAACATTTGCTATGTAAAGGGAGCTATCCTTCGCTGAATGTGGGCCTTAAAATTTTCACTAATAGCTACCACAGAGAGAGAGATACTATTCTACATGTATTTAGAGGGATAAATTGTGATCAAAAGAGAACAGATTCAGTCTCCTACCTACCTTCAAGGAATAATTTACAACTAGACATCTTAAATTCTGAAGCCCTTTCGATCATCTTTACACTTAATTTCTTTCTTTCTATCCACATGAACAGCCAGGCGCCAAGTCAAGCTATCTTTCTCTGCGACAATGCTAGATTTTAAGTCAAACTTTTCATCTAGTTATTGTCTCTAGCTTTCTCTATGCCACAGCATGGAAAGCCTTGAATTTTAAATCACTTCACATTTGCTGTTTCAGGTATGTTCTGCTGCTACTCACAGAAATCCAGGAGCATCCCACAAATTGATATATATTTCAGACTAAACTTCATTATGTTCACCTATAATTCAGTATTAATAACATACTTGTTTTCATCTCTCTTTCTCTTTGTAACCTAGAAAATTCTGTTCTTGTTAATCCCTTAAAATGAGGCCCTCCCTTTTAACATATCACCTTTGTACAAATCACCTCCAAATTTACAGATACAATCCCAGTTGATGTCCAGAAACCATCTTCACTCATTCTTTTTAAAAATGTAGTTCTATATTTAGAATCATAGACCCTAGAATCTTTTGGAAGAATTAATGGCAGGTTAGTGTAATCACTAACATTTTACAAAATTCCATCAAGCTTGTTCCAGTTAGCCTCAATTTTTCCAATCAGTAGAATTGTCTCTCTGCACATAGCTTGCTGACCTCCTGAGGCTGCCTCTCAGGAATAAGAGAGGGAAGTGGCTAGGGCTTGCTGCATGTTAGACAATGTGTCATTACTAGTAGTACTACTTCTAGAAGTGCTGCGCCAGAGGAATGAGCCAAAGCTGGGGAATCAGGAGAAGGGTGTAGAAGTTTACAGATAAAATATTTTAAAAAATGAATCCTTGAAGAGCTAAGCAGTGGCAGGAACAAAGAGAAAGAAGGGCAAGGGTCAGCAATGAGGAAATGAAGCAAAGTATGTCCAGTGGAGAAAATCCTCAATTCTGTATACTTTGCTGGTGTGCTTCATAGACTGAGAGTGGGACTGCACAGAGGTTTTAAATTTGGCTGGCTCTCCTGGGAAGGGCTTCTAAGTCAGTGCTTCTTCAGATCCACACATTAAAAGGCTGCTAGAAGTGGGCTACAGGTTGTTACCACACCCCGATGTTTGCAGAAGACCTCAGGATTGCAGAATCGCCGGAAGCACACAAGTTGCCTCAGCACCCTTTCCATGCTTCTAACTGTTGTGATGAAAAGCTATGTTGAGTGATTAGACTTCAGGTCCATCAGGGCTTAACTGAAAAAAGGGAAACTAGCATACAAAACAGAAGTCACCTCTTGTCGGTGAAACTCAAATGTAGGAGCCTGCAGCTAGGGGTAGGAGCCTGCAGCTTGGGGTACTGTTGGCACATCAGATACAAGCTTTAAAGCAGTTAGCCATTTGCCTGTGTATGAGGCTAATATGTTTCTAGGCTTGGTCCAAATCTAACCAAGAACAGAATGTAGATTGACTGAGCCTACAATTTGAGCAACCTCAGTGCCTACAGCTGAGTGAAGCTTTGGTAAGCTGGGAATTGACACTGACTGTTAAATCGAGGAGCACACAGTGAATTGAATGATGATGAGTCATGAGCCACTGGTATCCCAAATGGACACTAGCAATTTAATCACACTGCAAACTCTCATTAATGTTTTTGATGACTTAAGAAAATAAACTCCTTTTTAAAACTTATATTGCATTATTTATTTTAGTAAATGCTTCATTGAACTACAAAATGTAGGAAAGTGACCACATTCATGTAATCATCACTCAGTCAAGAAACAAAACATTACAGTACCCACAAATGACCCCCTTATTGTTTCAGTCACCACCAAAAAAGGTGACCACAATCTTGATTTCTTAAACCATATGCTAGTAATTAATGACTGTTTTAAAACTTTATATAAGTTCATACCATAAGAATTCCTCATCTTTAGGTATATTTTGCTCAGAAGCATGTGCGTGATAGTCATCCATGTTGCCATAGGTAGTTGTAGAGCTTTCATTCTCACTGCTAATTAGTATGAAAGTTTTGAATACAATATATTTATTCATTCCAGCACTGATGGACTTTAAACATTTTTTTGATATTATGAATAGTGTTGCTCTGAATACGTACATGTATTGTGGGGAACGTGTCTGTGCATATATTAGATATATACCTAAGAATGACATTGCTTAATCATAAGGTGTGTATATATTCTGCTTTACTAGATACTGCCAAAAAATTTTCCTAAGTGGTTTCACCAGCTTACTCTCACCTCAGCAGTATATGAGAGTGATGATTGTTCCATATCTTCAACAAAATGTATCTCCATACATCTACTATAACGGTCTATCTCTAGTTCTATATAGATCATCCCTCTATCATCTATCATTCTCTGTATATATTATTAACCGATTGATTGAACAATGATTTATCAATATACCTATTGCAGTATCTATCATCTATGTATCATTCTATCATTTTTCACCATGAGCCATTCTAATGAGCATGTAATGGTCTTGAGTTTTGGTTCTAACTTACCCTTTTCTGATAATGATGGTTTTTAGGAAATTGTATATCATCATTTATAAAGATCCTAAGAGTTTAACCATTTTTCTATTAGGTTGTCTGTATCTTTTTACAGGTGCAGGATATATATTCTATGTTGAGTTCTTTACAAATATATGTACTACAAAATATTTTCACCCACTTTAAGCTTGCCTTTTATTTTCCTAGTGGCATTTTTTTTTAAATGAACTTAGTATTTGTGTAATTCAATTTACTATGTTTTTTTTTCCTTTTTTAGTTAGTGCTTTTCTAATCCTTAATTTTAAAACGTTTGTCTGCATCCAAATTGTGAACACATTCTTCCATTTTTTATTATAAAAGGTTTTGCTTATTAATTCTACCATTGACATTTAGCTTTAGATTTACAATTACTCTGCAGTTGATTTTTGTCTTTGGCATTTTATTAGTTTTCTATGGTTGCCAGAACAAATTGCCACATATGTAGTGGTTTGAAACAACACAAGTTATTATGGCTCTATATGTCAGAAATCTATCAGTCTCCCTGGGGCAAAAACAAGAGGTCAGCAGGGTGTTCCTTTCTGGAGGTTCCTGGGAGAGAAACTCTTTCCTAATGTCCAGAGTATCCTTTTAAGGACCTTTGTGATTTTATTAGGTCCACCTTGGTAACCCAGGATAATCTCCCCATTTTAAACTCAACCAATTAGCAAGCTTAATTCTATCTGCAACCTTAACTTCCCTTTGCCATGTTAACTTAACCACAGGATCCAGGGATTAGGATATGGATATCAGTGGGCAACCATTTATTGCTTCCTATAGAGACGAAGTAGAGTTTTAGCTCTGTGTTCTTTGTTTGTTGATATAGAATTGACTTAGTATCACTTATTGAAAAGACACTCTGATCTATCATCAAATATAAGGTGTCCATACAAGATTGGGTCTATTTCTGAACTTTGTTTTGCCTTCCATCTGTCTATTCAGATGCCATGCTGTCATAATTCCTTTCCCTTATAATAACTCTTTTAAAAGTTTGAATTGTAGTAACATATATGTAACACACATTTTCCCATTTTAACTACTTTCAAGTGTACAATTCCATGTTAATATTTACACTCATAATCTTGTGCTGCAACCTCCATTATCCAAACTTTTCAGCAACTGAGACAGAAACTCTGTACCCATTAAGCAGTAATTCAAGTTCCCATCACCACCACCACCAAGTCCCTGGTAATCGGTAATCTATCTACCTCTTTGAATTTACTTATTATAGATATTTCATGTAAGTGAGATCATTACAATTCAATACATGTTGAAGCATGTATCAGAACTTCATTCCTTTTACACGCATACCATATTTTGTTTAGCCATTCATCTATTGATGGATAAGTAAATACTTTGGTGGTTTCTACCTTTTGGCTATTGTGCATAGTGCTGCTATAAACATTGGTGTACAAATATCTGTTTGAATCCCTGCTTTCAATTCTTTGGGGTATATATAAGAAGTGGCTGCTACAGTTTGCTAAAACTGCCAGAATGCAATATACTAGAAATGGGTTGGCTTTTATAATGGGACGTCTGCACCCACAGGAATAGATTAAAAGAATATGGCCTTTTCTGGGGTACATAACAGCTTCAAACCAGCACAGTGGGATTTCCAGGTTATATAGTAATTATATTGTTCTAGTTTGCTAGCTGCCTGAATGCAATATACCAGAAATGGAATGGCTTTTAAAAAGGAGAATTTAATAAGTTGCTAGTTTATAGTTCTAAGGCCGAGAAAATGTCCCAATTAAAACAAGTCTATAGAAATGTCCAATCAAAGGCATCCAGGGAAAGATACCTTGGTTCAAGAAGGTTGATGAAGTTCAGGGTTTCTCTCTCAAGTGAGAAGGCACATGGCAAACACAGTCATGGTTTCTCCCTCAGCTGGAAGGGCACATGGTGAACATGGCATCATCTGCTAGCTTTCTCTCCTGGCTTCCTGTTTCATGAAGCTCCCTGGGAGGTGTTTTCCTTCTTCATCTCCAAAGGTTGCTGGCTTGTGGACTCTTGTGGCTATGTCGTTCTTCTCTGGCTCTCTCTGAATTGCTCTCATTCTCCCAAATGTTTCCTTTTTTTATAGTACTCCAGAAACTTATCAAGACCCACCCAAATGGGTGGAGACATGTCGTCGCCTAATCCAGTTTAACAACCACTCTTGATTAAATCACATCTCCAGGGAGAAGATCTAATTACAGTTTCAAACATACAGTACTGAATAGGGATTAGAAGAAATGGCTGCCTTTACAAAATGGGATTAGGATTAAAACATGGCTTTTCTAGGGTACATACATCATTTCAAACCAGCACATATATTTTCAACATTTTTAGGAATGACCAAGCTGATTTTCTCAGTAGCTGCACCATTTTACAATGCAAGCAGCAATGCACAATGGTTCCTATTTCTCTGTATCTTCAAAAAGACTTATTATTATCTTTTTTGAATAGTAGCCATCCTAGTGAGTATAAAGTGGCATCTCACTATGGTTTTGATTTGCAATTCCCTGTGATTATAAATGATATTGCACATATTCCCATGTGCTTATTAGCAACTTGTGTATTTTCTTTAAAGAAATGTCTATTGAAGTCCTTTGCACAGTTTTAATTGGATTATTTGTCTTTTTGTTGTTCAGTTGTATCAGTTCTTCTATATTCTGGAATATTAAACTCTTAATTACTCTGGATATATGGTTAGTGATTAATTGCTCCCATTTTGTATGTTCATGCTTTTGGTGTTATATCTGAGAAATCACTGCCAAATCCAAGAATATGCAGGATTCCCCTATGTCCTCTTCTGGGAACTTTATAGTTTTAGCTCTTATGTTTAGGTTCTTGATCCATTTAGAGTTAATATTTTATATGGTGTGAGGTAAGAGTCCAAATTCATTATTTTGTACAGATGTACAGTTTTCCAATGGTCTCTTTCTTTGTCGAAGAGACCATTCTTTCCCCAATTAATGTACTTAGCACACTTATTGTAAACCAGTTGGCCATAGATATATGGGTTTATCTCCAAACTCTCAATTCTATTGCATTGGTCTATATGTTTAACTTTATGCCAGTACCAGTAAAATAAACTCTTAAGGGAACTTTTCCATTCTTTATTTTCCCACTTGCATCTCACATTATATCTTTTGGCATGTCAAACTTGGGAATCCCTGAATGTCTCTCTTTGGAAAGAATTTGAGTGGCTCAGGCCAGATGGGAAATTGGACCATGTGCTGTTATTACTGCATGGAATGAAAGTCTAGGTACCATAAGGATGACTGGCCAACTGCCCAGATAACACCAACCTTCTCTAAATTTGCTGAATTTTTCCCAAGAGCTGTTGTTCATCATGGAAATTTATTTGTAAGCAGAGAACCATTCTGATTTACTTAGAAGAAGAAAATAAATTTAAAGGAATGAAAGAAATATTAAGTCTCAAAATGCATCATTTGATTCTTACAGTATGTCTCTGACTAGCCTTACAGATTCCTAGAATTATCGCACTCTGCCACAGTTAAAATGCAAGAGGACCAAGCCTTCTAGAAATACATTAACACAGTAATCTTGAATGTATGCAGTGTCCCTTTTTTATCATTTGATGTGTTTTTTCCAATTTAAGAGATTGCTTTTGCAAAATTATCTCAGGATTGTATCAGGTGAATGCCCCTTGGATGCTCCTTTAGTTCCCTGACTAAAACAAATACCATACAAGGGGTTGGCCTAACAACAGGAATTTACTTGCTCATGGTTTCAGAGGCTGGAAGGCTTGCTTCCTCCCCAGGTAGATATCTTCCTGGATGGCTGGCAATCGTTGGGGTTCCTTGGCTTTTCTGCCATTTGATAATGCACATGGTGGCATTTTCTCCTTTTTTTTCTGGATACCATGGACTTCCTGCTTCTGACTCTTCTCTGTGGCTTCTCTCTCTATGGCCTTCGCTATAAGTCCTCCAGTAATAAGATTAAGACCCATTCGATTCAGTTGGTCTGCATTACACCTTCAATGCAGTAATCTCATCAAAGTTCCTATTTACAATGAGTTCACACATAAGCAGAATGGATTAAGATTAAGAACATGTTTTTGGATACATAACTCCAAATCACCACAGACTCTGCTGTGTACTGTAGAAAAACTGTTTCCCCTACTTTCTCATCTGATTGCTCAAGGGTTATGCAAATTTAATAGCTATAACCACCACAGACAAAGAAGTCTGACTCTCAAAATGAATATCACTAAAGGCACTTCTATTGTCAAGTCACCTTTAGAGAAGGCCTTACACATTGACTCTTGAAAGGAACAGGTCTTGTGACCCTTTTTCATTGGCAGCCTAATGCATTGTCCGGTCTGGCATTTAAGGGATGCCTTATGCAGCAGTTCAAGTAAAATTCTTGTCCAAGGATATATGAGCAAGACCATAATTTTGTTATTCATTAGCTTTGTTGAACACCTAAAACATATCAACACAGAGTAGTAGTTCAAAGAACAAATGAACAAACCATTTTGTTCATTTGTTCCTACCTCACTCCTGCTCCATTTGTTTTCTTTATTACTTCTTTTGCCTAACAAACTCACTTGTCATTTTATATTAGTTTCTTTGCCCTACTGTTTCTCTTGTCATATATGTCCTCAAATTTCCTGGGTATCACACTGACTTTTCTCCATATTTTTGCTGATATTTCTGTTTATGTTTAAGACACTCGTTATGCCCCTAAGTAACATCACTCTGTGCATGACAAGGTCCCAAAGGTACTCTTTTCTGCAGACATTCTCTGCAGATTATCACCCCACTCCCAATACTCCAAATCAACCACGTTATTTAGCTTCATGGTTCCTAAAGTAGATGTAATTATTGCAGTTTAATTTATCTTCTTTTTTTAAAAATTAATTTATCTTCTTAAAGATAAATTAAGACTTCAGAAAATAAATTAAGACCTATTTTTAGAAGCTTCTCTTCTTAAAAAAATCACCTAACTCCTCAAATGAAGCTGGGCACAGGTGATTGAGGCCAACTTGGAGCCCCAATGCCAATTATTGGGACTCACTCCTAGAGTAAAACATGAAATGAGCGATTAGCATGTCTTACTGGCTAACATCTGTGTCAGGGCATACTTGGTTCTTAGAGTTAATCCTAAATCCTGTACACCTATGTGTATATGTGTATATGTGTGTGCAGTTTATGATGGCATGATTAGTTGCAACAACAATAAATCAGCTGTTTTCTTTCAGCAATTTCCTTAATCTCGGTGGGGGTAAATTGAAACAAATTTTCAGAAATGAATATCTCTGGATATATGTTGTAATCAAATGATATAAGTTCAGGGTTATAGCAATAGAGGTTTGCTACAGAACTATCTGTTCTCTGAGTCATTTTGAGAAGAGTCAATCTCAATCAGGTATATCTTTCTTAAATATTGAATTGCAAAATCAAGCTTCTTGATTAGTACCATGTTAATAAAAGTAACCTGGTATGTCCTTCACTCTTTTCTAGTCTCTTCAGTATCATCTAAGCCCAGAAGATAGCTAACAGTCTCACATACAGAGTTTTTTTCCGTACAGGGCATTAGTATCTGCTGCAGGTGATGTAGCTAAGAAAATAAACAACTGCCTTCTTTTAAATCAGTTGGTTTCCTCTAAAAGTCTCCATTTATGGAAAGATTATTCATGCCTATGGTTTTGAAGTATTTTCTCCACTTTCTACCTCCTATACGCATATAAGATGCTAAGCAATTTCTATGGTGATTTAGCCAAATGAAGGCAGATCAGCAATGTCTTTAGACATTAAACTTGTCAACATGCCCAGTGGCTCATGCCATTCATTGTATGTAGTTCTTTTCCAACTGAGAAGTTAGGATTTAAGGGATGATTATGATTACTAAATCCTTATATAGATATTCCTTTTTATTTCCTGGCATATTAGAGCAGACAGAGGGAAATACCTGAAATCTCTGATTTATAATCCAGCTGCCTTGATTTCTGATAATGATTGTACAGATTTTATCTTGTGCCCCGGTGTTTATAAAAGCCTTATGACTACCATTTTATCTGATTTTACAACTTTAGAGTCTGCTGATCACTAAAGACAGCCCCTAATGTTTATTAATGGAGGGTCTTAGGTCAGCCCAGAACTAACTCACCCCAACTCCAAAGTTATCTTGATAACCAAAACTGGATCTACCCAAAATGGGCTCACCTAGCATCTCAGTGGCTTAGACTGTAACTTATAAGTCACCTATATCTCATAATAATAACTAAAAATCATATCCATCATTATATTAAGGCCACCATTCTTACATATGTTCTGTGACTAAGCATGTAATCACTCTGTGCATGCTTAATGATTAGATCACCTCTAATTACATTATCTGGGAAAATTGTGCTCCTTATACTAAAACTTGCCCATCTTTTGATACTATAAAACTATCAGAATTACTGCAATTCAGAGAGACAGATTTTTGGGCAAATAGGTCATCTGATCTCCTGTTATGTGCCTAGTGATTAACTCCTTTCTCTTTGGAACCCCAGTGTTTCAGGAATCGGTTACTGTGCACATTGGGCAAAGAATCCACTGCTTTTGTCCAATAACACTTTCACCATTGTGAACAAAACTAAAGTCATAATTACCTAGTAAAATATTCCTATTTTCATCCATTCAACAAGTATTTCTTAAATATCTACCATACACGGAACCCTGTGCTAAGTGACAACCCCATGATTGTGTGTGTCTTATGACAGAATTAATTACTGCTGTTGTTTCTTTTCTATAAATGAGTACCAAGAGAGATTTGTCACTGTTATTAGTTTTAAATGCATAGGTAGTGAGGCAGTTGTGGAAACTATTGTTCCTGTTAAAGTTGCAAGTGAGTCTTTGTCCATGTGTACTTAAATTCACTGTAATGATAATATTTACTTTGAATAGTAGGTGGCTGTGCTTCATCATCCTCTGTCATTTGCTGCCTGACCTCCACACCTTTTGGTAAACACCAGTGACAAGAAATAGTGGGTTATTTTGATAATATAGTGTGGGTGGGTGAACTGAATTTCCTCTGCCTCTCTTAGACAAATATTGGATTTAGAGGTAAAGTGAAGCATCTGGACATGATGCCCTTCAAAATAATACTTAATACAAAAATGCTTACAGCATCATCAGGACAGAGAAAGTGGAATATATCTCTATGTATAAGAAGATACTATTTTGCTAGAAATAAGGTCAAAGTTAAAATAGAAAAGGAAGAATAATTTCCACTGGCCCAGTTGAGAGTCTTTGAAAGGAAATTTTCTTCCATAAAATGAGATATTGATAATTTCAGATTCATTTTAAGGAAAAACAAAAGCAAGGTAGAAGCATTTCACTATTCCAAATCCCATTCTTTGGACCAAAACATGTCCCCCATCATTATCCTGCTAGGGCAGAAACAGAAGTAACTGGATGGATCAAAATATATTTACCTTCAATATAACCAAAGTGCCATATTTGTAAGACTTAAGTGTGGGCCAAGTTGATTTCCTTAGGCAAAGGTGATGGCCTGGGTGATTGGGGCAAGTGAAAGCCCGGAAAGCCAGTTGTGAAAGAGAGAACATTGGGAAAAGGCAATAGCATGAGCATGTTAGGAGCATCAAGAAGGTTAGTGGATTTGCACAAGGAGGGACCCTGCTCATACACTCCCATTCTCTACTCACATCTCACTATGACCTAGGCAGTGTGGTGTGTCTGGGTATGTAGTACAAGGAAGTGTCAGGAGACTGCTGCATCCCTTCCCCAATCCACCTCCATTCTAATTGGTTTTCGAACAATCTTTGGATTCAGTCATTTGGGTAAGCATGCATTTTAATTCTGGGAAAAACAGGTCAGACCATATTGGAAATAGTTAAGGAAAGTCCTCTTACCATTCCAGGAGGGGTTCCTCACTGTGATTTCCTGAGCACACAGAATTAGAAATCCAGAAAGTAAACAGCATGAAAGCATTCCTTATATGCTTCCTCCAAACCAGTAATAAATTCATTAATTAATTTATAATTCTGTTTTATAATTTTTAATTTTTTATTCTTGTAACATTTATATATAACCTAAAATTTCCCATTTTAACCACTTTTAATTAGATAAGTCAGTAGTATTAATTTCATCCACAATGCTGTGCTACAATCACTACCTCCATTACCCAAAGTTTTCCATCATCCCAGGGAGAAACTCTATACCAATTTAGCATTAATTCCCCATTGCCCACCTCCACCCCTGTATCTGGAAACCTGTATTCTAATTTCTGACTAGATGAATCTGCATATTCTAATTATTTTGTATAAGTGAGGTCATACAATACTTGTCTTTTCATGTCGGGCTTATTTCACTCAACATGATCTCTTCCAAGTTCATCCATGTTGTAGCATATATCAGAACTTCATTCCTTTTCAAGGCTGAATAATATACCATTGTATGTATATATCACATTTTGTTTATCCATTCTTCCATTGATGGACACTTGGGTTCTTCCACCTTTTAGCAATTGTGAGTAATGCTGCTATGAACATTGATAAGTGAATATCTACTCAAGTCCCTGCTTTCAATTCTTTTGGGTATATGCCTAAAAGTGGGATTGCCAGGTCACATGGTCATCTATAGTTAACTTTCTGAGCAACTGCTAAGCTGTTTTCTGCAGTAGGTTCACCATTTTACATTGTCACCTACAATCTACCAGGGCTCCTATTTCTCCACGTCCTCACCAACATTTGTAGATTTTCCATGATTTTAATAGTAGCCATTCTAGTGAGTGTGAAACCAAAACTTTTATTTTAAATAATGCGTCTACACATTGTTTAACCTGACAATTTCCATTTTATAAGCAATGAATCGTCTAAACAGATGACCATTTGTTGCCAATTTGTTCTGAAACATTCTATGCTCATTTTAGGTTTCCATAAAAGTAGAAGTAAGTTAAGTAAACACAGATAAATACACTCTAGATGACCAGCTCCTTCACAAACTCAGTAGTGCATTCCCCTTCTGCACCCCACCTGCTGTATAAATAACTAATCCTAGCAGCTGGACACTCATATCAAGCACATGAATGTGAGTGTATGTGAGCCAGGTCACCCACAAACATAATCCTATCCAGTTACTACTCAATGGAAGAATGCCTTCTCTATACCTGAACTATAGCACGTGTTCTTTACACCAGTGGGGCTTGACATTGCTGCACGGTAGACTCACTTGCAGAACCTTTACAAATCCCAGTGAGAAGGCCACAGTCCACACCAATTACATCGGAACCTCTAGGTGTGGGGTCCAGCCGCCCATGCTTTTTAAACTCTCCAGGTGAGTCCAATGTGCAGCCAACTTTGAGAATCAGTACTTTACATAATAGTGTGCATCTGGGAAAACTTTGTAGCAATGATAATTTGGTTCATGTGTCAACTTGGCCAGGTAATGGCACCCAGTTGTTTGGTCCAGCAAACACTGGCCTAATTGTTACTGAGAGAGTATTTCCTGGACCTAAATCATCAGTAACTTGATTGTATCTATGGCTGATTATATCTACAATCAACTGAGGAGATTGCTTTCATCAAAGAGAGGAATTTCATCCATCAGTTGAAGGCCTTAAAAGGAGAAATGATGATTTCAGCAGTCAGAAGAGAGAATTTCCATCTCTACTTCAGCCTGCCATATTCTCCTGGGGGAATTCATCAAAAACCTTCATGGCAGTTCCCAGCTTGTAGACTGCCGTACTGAATTTGGACTTGTGCATCCCCTAAGTAGCATGAGACAATTCTTATAAAAATCTCATCATATTTACAGATCTCTCCAGTTGGTTCTGTTTCCCTAGAGGACCCTGAATAATACAGTAGTAGATTTTCCTGTCAAGATCTGTTTATTGCAGAAGTTTATGTTCCTATAAAGGACATAGGTCTGACATGCAGACCTTACAAAAATGCAAAATCACTTTGATAAGACATAAATGTATGGATGGTGCAAATATTTTCCTAAATCAGATGTTTTAACATGGTTAATGATTCTAAAATCCTTCAAGCTACCTGAATACACACTCTTTACCCACAAACTTCTCTTACTGGGCTAAGAGCTCCAGTGTCATGAATTCTTGCCATATGTATACTACCATATACAGTAAAAGTCCACAGAGGCAGGCTTGATTAGAAGGATGCCAATGGAGTCAGAGGATACAATCAATGTAGCTCACTTACTGCCAGCATTGGAAAGCATTTGATATTTAATAGTCACTTGAGCGCAATGTTGAAATGCCATTTTCTATTGATTTGCGTTGATGGAAAGGCAGCAGGAAGCACAGCTGTCCTTTAATAGCTCTCACAAACCCAACAATGTGGTTTTCTTGGCATTGTGTTCTTTTGTGGTGTAACTGGTCTTAGTTATTTAATATTTCCAAATTCTGATGGGGTGATATATGCCACATATTACTGGAATAAAATAAGAGTTCAGTTTACACTTCAAGCACCTGGGTACCTCTCTAAAGTCTTTATTTCCAAGATCTAGACAGCTCTGAAATGTGCAAACCTTGAACTGAGGCACTAAAATATTCCAGGTGCTTGCCTTGCCAGGATAATTTCTCCCTGCTCTTTGCTTTCTCTTCCTTTCCTCTTTACCTATTGCTTTTCCCTTCTCTAAGGCAGGGTTAAGAAATAAAGAAAGGGAGGATTGAGATGGAAAAGCATAGTTCATAATTGGCAACTTTCTTGAACAGTCATCATATAAAGTTTAGTATCTAAACACTGATAGGGTTAAAAATTAATCAGTTCGTGCTACAACACGGTTGAATTTTGAAGATATCATGTTAAGTGAAATAAGCCAGACCCAAAAAGACAAATGTTGTATGAGCTTGCTTATATGAAATATTTAGAAAAAGAAAATTTTATACAGACAGATAGTAGACTATATGTTACCAGGAGCTAGGGGATGGGAAGGAGAAGAAGGAGTTATTGCATTATGGGTGCAGAGTTTCTGTTTGAGGTGATGAAAAAGTTGAGTAACAAATATTGGTGATGATAGCACAATATTGTGAATATAATTAATCCTACTGAACTGTATACTTGAAATTGGTTGAAATGGTAAATTTTGAGTTGTATACATGTTACCACAATAAAGAGTTTAAATTAGTCAATGTCACATGTCTCTAGAATTTATGAAATCTCCATATCCATACATTGATTAGTTTTAGGGAGTACCGGTTTCATTTTAGACCTGCTATCCATAGCATTCCTAAGAGACTTTATAAATTACTGCATCTATTCAGGTTGGGGAAACATCTTTTCATAAAAATGTATAAAATGATACCTGTTCTCAAACTGAAAATGAAAATGATTGTAAGAGGAACTGTATGTGGGAACAATTACTCTTTGAATTGTAAAAAGACAAAGATTTTATCATTAGGTCAGAACTCCAAAGAGTAAATGATTTTAAATCAATACAAGAAAAATTTAGGTTAAAACATATAAAGGATTTCCCAAGGCCATGTTTTATGCGACCATAGAAGAAGTTCTTGGAAGTTATACTAGGTGGATTCATTCAATTATTCAAAATTATTGACCGAATACCTGGCATTTTCCAGCAACTGACTTGGGTGTGAGGATACAGTACTTGTCCTCAGGAAATTTCTAATATAGAGAAGGAGAGAACTATCACAACAAATACCTTCAATTAAGCTATAATGGCTATGCCTTTGGGGATTGTCATAAATATCTAATTTTTTTGCATGCTGCTTTGGCACCCATCTTACTCTGTCTAAGCCATTTGCCTCAACACTGATGTTTGGCCTAGTTAATAAGCAGCCTCCCAACTCTGGGGCACAAAGTCCCCCAAAGCCCCAACTCTCATCTGTAGCCACAACCACATACCACCCACACACCTCATTCAGAAAACAGAGCTGGTCCCAAACAATAAACTCACCATCCCCACCACCCTTGGACCCCCAGTCCCATTCCTTTTTTGGTGCATTTGCTTTAAACTAGCCAATTCTTGACTTGCATGGGAAACCTACTAACCTCCACCTCTAGACCACAATAAAGGCACAAGCCCCTGCGTCCCTTTCTCTGTGCCTGTGTGCTCCCCATCTACTGATTGAGCCACTCTAGCTGATTGCACTTTTTGTTGACCCCTCATGGCACTCCTGTCTCTCTCTCTGGGACCTGTGAATAGCACA
The DNA here is from genome assembly GCA_004026745.1 of Myrmecophaga tridactyla. Classification (NCBI taxonomy): domain Eukaryota; kingdom Metazoa; phylum Chordata; class Mammalia; order Pilosa; family Myrmecophagidae; genus Myrmecophaga; species Myrmecophaga tridactyla. The sequence continues at coordinate 144,654 of PVIY010000915.1, forward strand.
CTGTCTTTTCTCATGCATAATGGTCATCTCAGTTTCACATTGTGTTGCACCTGACCTCTACCTGGACCCACATTTCAAATCCAACTTAACTAGTCCTAAAGAAGCAGTGCAGCATGCAGGGTATGCTAGTCATGACCATGGGAAATGAGGCATAAAGCTTTTTGGCTGCTTTTGGCTACTAACTGGCTATTTCTGAGAGCTAATACTATCTGGGAAGGGTCCATGGCTTGCTTACATACGTTGGTTGCCAAAACTCCCTACTCTACATAGTGGATCTCTTAAATCTGAGTCTTCTTTGGGATCCTCAAACTGTTAGCCTTCATATGGTAAGAGGAGAAAACCTTGGTTTGCAGCACTCCCTGCAACAGCAGTGATTAATTCCAATCAAACTGGCTATTATTTGAAGGTTCCATTGGATTCACGGAGTCAGTAAAGGGACAGGAGATGGGCAACCCCTGCCCTGGTGCTGGGGCTGCTGGGGCAAGGAGCAGAGGGGCTTTAAGAGGCTGGCCCCACTTCAGCTGGGAGACTTCCCAGGGACCAACCACTGTGTCAGGGGACCATGCATGGGAGACCATATACATTTATATTGGCTCCACCCTAGCAAAAGGGGCACGCTTCCACAGGGAGTGTAATATGACACCCCGTTGGCAATGGTGTCGCCAAGGCCGAAAGTTCCTTTTTGGCTGTGGTTGTCTGTTATTATCTCCCCAGGCCCAATGGGTTATTGTGGGTCCAATCCTTGACACAAGGTGACCAAAGTACGGGCAAGACAAAGGGGCCAAACCAGTAGTGCCTACTCCCCCTACAATTTCAGAATATGTCTCAAAATTATTTAAAAATAAAAGTAAAACACCCATGCAGTGTTTGGGCCCTTCTGAGTGCTGCTGCCTCTCAGAACACCAAGGTCCGAGAACTGAGCTGTCATGGGTTAGGAGCCATCCTTAATAATCCTGCCACATCACGCTAGTGGAAACAGATTCCAATTCCGATGAGGTTGATTGGGACACCCTAGAGAGAGAGAGACAGTCAGGGGAACCCCAGAACTTTCTTGGCAGGAATCACAAAATTTCCCTGTTATGGTGTATGATCAAGCAGGGCAGGACCTCAAAAGGGATCCCAAATTGGAAACTAAAACTCAAAATTTTACTTTATTGGAAATTCAAACCATACTTAAAGATTTTGTTCAAGGGGAAAAGGAGTAAGGAGTAGATATGTTACTGAGAATCTTTATGATGAGGTCTAGGGTGCCACTCTCATCTCAGAAAATAAGGCAATTGGCCCATGTCTCTAAAAGACTCTGAACTTCTTGCCTATTGACATAAATATTTATGGCACATGTGGTGCTTTGAAGCTGTCTGCACCCCAGGAAAACATGTTCTTAAATTTAATACATTGATGTGGGTGTGAACCATTGTAACTCGGTCCTTTTGCTGAGGTTCCTTCAGTTAAAAAGGTGTGACCCACCGCAATCAGGATGGGTCTTAATCCTATTACTGGAGTCCTTTATAAGCAATGAAAATCAGAGAGAGAGTGTGTGTATGTTTATTGAAAGCCACAGAGGAAACAACCAGAAGCATGGGACTCAGAAAAGAAAGGGGAGACCAGGAGATGCCGTCATGCATCCTGCCACGTGACAAGCTAAAGACCAAAGATCAGCAGCAGCCAGCCCCAGAACACCAGTCTTTGGGGAAAAAAGCATCACCTTGATGCTTTGTTTGGACTTTCTTTTAGCCTCAGAACTGTAATCTAATAAATTCCCATTGTTTAACCAAACCCATTTCTTAGTATTTGCTTGAGCAACCTAGGAAACTAAAACAGCATATAAAGACACACCTATCCACCGCAGATATTATCGCCAAGGCAGATGACCACTGACAAATAATTACTGAGGCCTGATGATTACTCAAAAAGATTGAGATGATGCAATGGGCATAGAATTTCTCTGAGCATTCAGGTAAATGTGACCCAGAGTTCATCTCTAGCCCTGAGAAGGCCCTCCTTAATACCAAGTCATGGAAAATTTTCTTTCAGGGGTACTGGACAGCCTTACTTAGTTTACAGGCATTGCTCATACTATCTACAAGGATATGGATGGAGTGGACTAATGGGCAGTACATCAGAGCCACAGTTCCTGGCTTATCAGGCCCAGGAGGCCACTCTATAGGGCATCACATAGTCTCTGTCCTGAAGGGAACCCTGTCTCCTCCTATTGTACATCAAAGGCCCAGGCCCCTGATCCCTGGAAGTTGTGACTATTGGAACAATCTTTATTAAACAGCTACCCTTAGTGTTGGCACGTTTTGATCTTACTTTCTCCACTATAGGTATTGATGCTTTAACATGTCTCATGGAAAAAGATCCTTGATTCCTTTTGTAGGCCATGTCAAGTGGGAGCTCCCCTACCCATTGAACTGTTCCTGCCAAACAAGGTGATAAATGTCGCAGTATCACTTGAAACATGGTATACTGTGGGGCTCTAGTCTGTAATCCAGGATCTCCACCTGCAAAAGGATAAAGTTGAACCATTACCATACACCATATACAAAACTTAACTCAAAAACAATCATTAACCTATGGGGAACTGCAAATAAAATCTACAATGAGACCTTACTTTACACCCACTTGGATAGCTATGATAGAAAATATCATATCAAATGTTGGTAAGGATATGGAGAAATTGGAACCCTCATATATTGCAGTGGGAATGTAAAATGTTGCAGCCACTTTGAAAAAAAGCCTGGCAATTCTTCAAATCATTAAACAGAGAGTTACTACATGATCCAGTAATTCCACTCCTAACTATATACCTAGCATTGGTATTGGGTTGAAAGCATATGTCCACCCGAAAATTTGTAGACATTGTAGACAAATGTTGATAATAGCCAAACAATAAAAACAACCCAAATGTCTATAAACTAGTACACTGATAAAATGTGGTATATCCTAGCAATGGAATATTATTCAGCAATAAAAAGGAATGAATTACTGATACATGACACAACATGGAGGAACCTTGAAAACAGTTTGCTAAGTGAAAGAAGTCAGTCATAAGAGACCACCTATTGTATGATTTCATTTACACAAAATACCCAGAACAGGCAAATCAATAGAGAAAGCAGTCAGGTGGTTGCTGGGGCCTGGGAGAAGTGGGGAGTAAGGATTGACTGTTTAACGGATACAGAGTTTCCTTTCAGGGTGATAAATATAATAAAAAATAGCTTCTGAGTTCTCATAACCAACACAAAAGTTAAACGCTCTGAACTATTATAGAATTATGTGATAAACTTCCTCTTTGAAAAGTCCTCACGGAGATGTTCGACCCTGAAAAGCCAATTAAACCTCTAATTAAGCACACCTAGCCCAATTAAAAACAAAGCCCTCATTTTAGTTTGCTAAAGCTGCCAAAATTCAGTATATCAGAAATGGACTGGCTTTTAACAATGGGGAGTTATTACCTTACAAGTTTACAGTTCTGAGGCTGTGAAAATGTCCAATCAAGGCATCATCAAATGCACTTGGTTCCTGCTGGTCTCTCCCTTCTCTTCCAGGTTTCATTGCTTCCAGCTTCTGGCTTCAGTGGCTTCCTCTGTGTTTCTGTGGCTTTCTCTCTCAGCTTGTGTCTGTATCCTCTCTCAGCTTCTGTGTCTGTATTTCTCTGTATTTCATCCTCTTATAAAGGACTCAAGTAAGAGGAT
>PVIY010000915.1:148451-171649 GCA_004026745.1 Myrmecophaga tridactyla
TGGTCCAGAATCCCTCATTTTGACTTTAATAACTGATTGGGGTGAGTGTATAAACACTGTTCCACCTGAATATCATATAACTGAAAAAAACTGTAAAGGTGGGACAGTCATATAGCTTGACCAACAGGTCTCTTTGAACACCTTCAATTGGATTTTATGCAGCTGCCCCCTTCTATGGAATATAAATATTCCCTTATCATCTGTCTATCCTCTAGATAGATAAAAGCTTTCCTGGTTGCAAGTCTACCACACTCACAGTAGCTAAAAAGCTATTGGACTTTTTTTTCCCCCATGTGGAGAATTCCTGCTATTCTCTCAAGTGACAGAGGCACACATTTTACTGGAACTGTGATTTAAAAACTTTGCAAGATCTTACCCAACAACCAAAAGCTTCACTGCCCCTAGTATCCTCAATTGTCAAGAAAGGTAAAAAGAACAAATGGTATTTTAAAACTTAACTCATCAGTTGTAACACATGTTCTACACAAATGTAAGGTGTTAGTGGTGGGGTGGTATATAGGAATCTTGTATTTTATGCATGATTCTTTTGTAAACAAACCCACAGCTTCTCTAAAAATAAAATAAAATAAAATTTTTAAAAAGCTAAAAAAAGACACAAAACCCAAACTTAAATTAGCTAAATTACCTAAATCTCTCTTCCTTGGCCTAAAGTTCTTTCCTTAGCTTTGATGGCCATAAGATATAGGCCATCAAAAAACACTTGATATCCCCTATAAAATTATAATGAGAAGACCCATGAAACTCATTATTTTGCCTACCATACCAGATTCTAATCTATCATATTCTAAAATTGTTAATTGTTATAAAGAACTAATCAAATATACCCAATCTCACCATTCATAGTTCCAGGCTGCCTTTCCTAAAATTCGTCTATGGCCTACTGCTCTAGTTTGCTACCTGCCGGAATGCAACACATCAGAGACGGATTGGCTTTTAATAAAAGGGAATTTATTTCATTGGTTCTTCAGAGGAAAGGCAGCTAACTTTCAACTGAGGTTCTTTCTTACGTGGGAAGGCACAAGACAATCTCTGCTGGCCTTCTCTCCAGGCCTCTGGATTCCAACAACTTTCCCTGGGGTTATTCCTTTCTGCATCTCCAAAGGCCTGGACTGAGCTGCGAGTGCTGAGATGAGGTATGCTGAGCTACTTGGGCTGTGCTATGTTGAGCGCTCTCATTTAAGCACCAGCCGATTAAATCAAACCATTCATTACAGCAGGCATGCATCCTAGCTGACTGCAGATGTAATGAGCAAAAGATGAGGTTCACGTACCATTGGCTCATGTCCACAACAACAGAACTAGGCAAGTTCACCTGGCCAAGTTGACACCTGAACCTAACTACCACACCTACCTTACATGACCTTCAACCCGGAGACTTGGTGATATAAATGGAAGACTGCTTTAAAACCTAGATCAAAAAGACCTTATCAGCTCTTACTGACCATCACCACAGCTGTAAAACTGTAAAAATTGACCCCTGGGTCCACATGTCACAATTAAAACATTCTCCAAACTCTTGGGAGCTCACTCCCAGTTCAATAGAGATCCAGACATATAATCTAGACCCCAAACTAAAATTGACATGAAGAAGCCAAAAGCAGATGGCATCTGATGTGAAAAGATAACTCAGGATGGTTGAAACAAGCAGATGACCCCTGTGCCAGTTTGAACCTGTCGTGTACCCCAGAAAAGCCAAGTTCTTTAATCCTCATTCAGCATTGCTCAGTGGGATCTTTTTGTTTCCATGGAGATATGATCCACTCAATTGTGGGTGGTAACTTTTGATTAGATGTTTTCCATGGAGATGTGTCTCCACCCATTGAAGGTGAAGTTGCTTACTGGAGCCCTTTAAGAGGGAACCATTTTGGAAAAAAGCTTTAGTGCTGACACAGCCAACAGAGCCAAAAGAACGGACAGAGCCCCAGGGAAGACTGGTTCAAGATTCCTGGAATGAAAGCTAGCAGACATCACCATGTGCTTTTCCAGCTGAGAGAGAAACTCTGAACATCATCAGCCTTCTTGAGCCAAGGTATCTTTCCTTGGATGCCTTAGATTGGACATTTTTATAGCCTTGATTAATTTGGACATTTTCACAGCCTTAGAACTGTAAACTAGCAACTTATCAAATTCCCCTTTTTAAAAGCCGTTCTGTTTCTGGTATATTATATTTCAGCAGCTAGCAAACTAGAACACTGTTCATAGAATATGTTTTCTGCAACTTAAACTGCAACTTAATACATTCCCCCTTTTAAAGCTGTTCTGTTTCTGATATATCGCATTCCAGCAGCTTACAAACTAGAACAATCCCTAACCAAAAGTCATCCTCCTCTACAGTAAGACCAAATCCTTTTCTCATCTTACACCCCTTTCCTTTCTCTAGTGCCCCTTTATAAACATTTTCCAAATCTCTAAGATTCTTCGTTTTATTTAAAATGTTTCCCTTTTCTTCTTCTTTGCTTTTTTCATTTTACCTGATCCTCCTTGCAGGCAGAGGCTGCACCTGCTCATTGTAATCCCATCCTTAGGTTTTCACAGGTAGTTGCCACTGTCGTAAATCTTACTATTAGATATGCCACTCACCACCAGACCTCCATGACAAAAACCTCTGGACAATTGTGGTCCCTTCAAATGAGACCATAGGAAACTATAGCAGGTGGCATTTTCAATTATGTTTCCATGGGCAACTAACATTAATTGAGTTTGTAATTTAACTTACATCCCCATTCCCTCAATAAATACCGCAGTTATTGCAATCTAGTAACCAGACCTTAGACAGCTCTAATTTCACTTTTGCTAATCTCCTTAGGGTGACTGGCCAAATCCTTGTCACTTAAGTATTTGGCTAGTCACCAATAGAGATCTAGACATATAATCTAGCCAATGCAAACCTTATTTCAGACCTTGTGCTGTAAATACTTCCTTCTTTTCTGAATCTTCATGTGCCCCTACTGGATACTACTTCCTTTGGAAATAAGATGCAAGATTCTGCCTGCCTAAAACTAATATCTCATGCATATTAGGAATAGTACTCCAAGATTTATCTATACATGGGTATCTTAGTTCTATAAATCAACAAGTTGGAAAACCTGATCTTCACTTGAACTTCACAATGAGGCTATTCTTGGTTATTCTGGCACATTACCTGGGAGAATTACTGATTCCTCGTCTCCAAGAACAATCAGAGCTGTACTCCCAACTGTGGGAGTCATGCAGATTGAGAAGACTGTAAGAAATCTATTGCTAATTCTGACAGAGGTTATTAATGATTCCACCTCCATCTTAGATGGAATACAAATTAGTCTTAGCTCAGTGTCCCAAATAGTAATGGATAATAGCATTGCCTTAGATTTTTTTATTAGCTAGTCATGGTAGCATCTGTGCCATTGCTAATATTTCTTGCTGTACTTGGATAAATGAAACAGAGCAGGTGGAACAAGTTATATATATCGGCTTAAGGAAAAGGCTGTTCCTTGGCTTTCCTGGGTGGAATCCTCAGGCACAGGGGACTTATTTTCTAATATTGGTTTGGGTCCCTGGGGATCTTGGCTCAGAGACATCCTAATAGGAACACTTGTTATCTTTTTAGTCATAATGCTCATCATATCCCTCATTTATTGTCTAGTCTCTCAACTCTTAAATGCTATTGCACAGCCACTGAGACAACACATATCTCAGGTAGAGCCTGTGGGCAGTCTGGTTCCCAGAGAAAGACACCTTTTAGTAGAGTCATAGCTGATCCATGATGGAAATGTAAAGTGGGTGAAAAATAAAATTTTGTTTTTGTAAGTCGCTGAGATTTGGGGGTCAGAAGTGACTGTGGCAAAATATATTCTAAACTAACTGATAAACATTGTTTTATAACTACTTTGATAATCAGGCCGTTAGTTTCCATATGTTAAAGTCTGTACATTTTTGAAAGTGACAGATCCATATAAAACTAAAATACAGATAGATTAAAAAAACTTCATTCCTTGCTAAGTTTTCATATCAACTATCTCCAACATGCTATGGGAAAATCATTATTCCTTTGGCCCAGACAGCATTGCTGAGCCGGATTCAATAAATATATCTATGGTTTTCCTCTCTTTAATAGAAAATTTCTGTATTTCCTAGAGCAGTTATGCTAACCTTTCCTCAGATGCTTTTGTAGATGTTTATGTCATTGTCTAACTACTATTTTGGTTGTGATAAACAGCCTTTATCTTTCACACCACATTTCCTTGTGAGGGCTGTTCTCACCAGGACAAGGAATGGAAAGAATAGTGAGGTGGCTTGTGGAATAAGGCAATCTGGTCTGAGCTGGATCTTAAATGATAAGTTTATTGCCAGGAACAGCAGGGGTAAAATGATAGAAACAGAAAGAGCTTGACACCTACAGGAAAGGAAAAATTCAAGGAAGAGTTAAGATTTCTCGAAGTGCTCCTAGGAGAATATTGGATTCAAATTACATCTAGCTAAGGATTCTTGTTGGCAAATGGTTAGGAGAAAAAATTACTGTCATGGGGAGAGAAAGAGAATGGGGAAAAAAAACGACTTCCCTCTTCCTTAAGAACGATGAAGAAAATAGCTTCTCCTGTCAGGATAAGGCCCAGCTATGGGTGATTTTATCCACCTTGAGGATAATATTTTTAAGATTATTTCTCTCCATTTTCGTGTCATGGGGAGAGAGAAAACTACAATTCTCGAGACAGAAAAAATAGTAAGGCAGTAACATGGAAAAATCCCAGCCAAGCTGAGTTTCCAGAAATGTGAACAAAATGTATTGTTTTTGCTGAATGTTTATCAGCATGGCTTTTAGCTCTCATGTTGAGAACCACTGTTCAGGTGAAGTCGTGTAACATTTTACTGATCACCAAGTGTCTACATCACTAATAGTTGCTGAGGAAGTAAAAATCAATAGAAAATCCCTACTTCAATCTCTTTTTATAGAATAAAAAATGATAAATAGCCCATCTGTGGAAGAATTACATAGATGTCAGCAATGGCTCAGACAAAATCTCAGAGATGCTTGAACAAAGAATTAATCTGAAAACTGAGAGTAATAATAGCAATAGCAAACACTGAACATTCATTATTATTAGGCCCCATTCTCAGTATAAGTGTTTTATATATATTTGCTCAGTTAATTTCTTCAACAGCCCTGTAAGATAAATACAGTTCCATTTTACAAATAACACATCTGAAGCAATGATAGCTTAAGTGTCTTCCCCCATTTACATAGCCTAGAAGTCTGCTCTAAGGCCCATCATCCCATACCTTAGATCATAACAACACAGAAGATTTTACATCTATTATCATTCAGTTTAAAAGCCTTATTTTGTCAATATCTGAATATAAGCTCCAGATCAGATTGAGTGGGTAGTTAATAACAAATGAAACATTTTTAAAAGTTGCACAAGTGAATATGAATGCTTCCCATGAGATACATCTCTGCTACTAAACAATATTATTTAATTATATTCCTATAGTTTAATATGAATTGAAAATGTCATTGACAAATTTGGGCCATGGGGAACAAAAACCTTGAATCATGCAAATAAATCTACCCGAGTGTAGTGTTCTGTACTCGGGTAAGTGATATCAGAGAGGAAAATACTACTCCCAAGTTCTCTAAGTGTTGAAAGTTCAATTGAAAGAATAAAAAGTATCTTGTACATAGTTATAGTAGAACCAGACATGCTGCTACACAAGATCTTTTAAACATGGCAGCAAGGAATTTTCTTGAAGTAGAGAGGTAAAAAGGAGAAAAAGAAATTTTTAAAACACTGTCAAAGGAAAGTCACTAACATTTGAATGTATTTCTTTCTTGTTAGTATTGTTTTTTAGTTTTACATAAATTTGGTTATATAGATGTGATGGTTTGGAGGTTTTATGGACTCCAGAAAAGAACATGTTCTTAAAGCTAATCCATTCCTGTGGGTATAGAACTATGGTGGGTGGGACCTCTTGATTAGGTTGCATCAGTTGAGGCATGCCCCAGGATGGGTTTTAATCCTCTTACTGGAGCCATTTATGAGAGCATGAAGGACAGAGAGAAATACAGAAGCTAAGAGAGAAACATACTGAAGCTCAGAAAAAAAGCCACAGATAGGGCAGCCACAAGCTGAAAGCAATAAAACCTAGGAGAGAAGGACCAGCAGATGCTGCCTTGGGCTGTCCCATGTGAATGTGGATGCTAGATCACCAGCAGCCTTTCTTCAGAGAAGGTATCATCCTGTTGATGGCTTGATTTGGATGTTTTCACAGCCTTATAACTGTAAGCTCGTATGCTAATAAATCCTCATTGTTAAAAGCCAGCCCATTTCTGGTATATTGCATTTCAACAACTTTAGCAAACTAAAACAATGGCATGTGTATAATTTTGTATGCTGCTTTTACTTTTTACTTAGCATTATAACATATAACTCTTTCACATGTTATACATTCCTTAGATATAGACTTGATATATACTGGAAATGACCATATCGCCAGTCAAGGTGTCCGATATTTTATTCACCAATATGCTCCATTTATAACTGTTTAGATTGTTTCTTTTCTTCACCATTGCAAATAAGGTTGCAATTAATTTTTTCATACAGGTAAAATTTTCAATATTTAAACATATTTTATAGAGAAACATTCATAGTTATAAAGTTATTAGATTAAGTGTAATAATAATTTTAAGATACTTATATATTGTCAAACTGTTTTGGGTTGCACTACATTACATTTGCTTCTTCACTCTATGAAGACTAATAGATTAGGTGAAGTACGTGCTACTCCTTAAATACGGAAATTTACACTATATTCATACATAGGGCTTTGTCCCAATTTTAGTATTTGTTGATTTGACTTATGAAAACTGTTTGTATTTTCTTTCTCTCTCAGTGGAAAAGCTGGGAAATTCAGCAATATTAACACATACTTAGAAATCAAATAAACTTGAAACGTTGACTTTATTTTGCTACCAAGAACCTGAGTGACATTTGAGAAATTATTTATCCCCTTTGGGCTTCAGATTACTCTTATGTAAAGTAGAGATAATAATATATCTCTAAAAGTAATTGTGGTAAGAAATTTACCAAGGTTTCAAGGAGAAGAACTAATTAGAAAAAATTCAGGTCTCCCAACACTAGGCCAGGGTAGACAGTGTAACAAGGCAAACATGCAACTTCCTTTACCACTTTAGTTTTAAAATAAGGGAAATAAAATGGTTCTCTGAGAATTCAACCACACAATAAGTGAATAAAAAATGAATTAAAGGTATTGAAAACAAATGGAGAGAGGGATGTCTCCATTTTGGTAAGACTTCATTCTACCTGAGTGGGATGCGTATCTGAAAAAATGGTGTCAATTACAAAAGGATTTACTCAGCCAAGAAAGTATAGAAAGGGAGGATCATTTAAAAAGTAAAAAAAAAAGTATTGGCATTGCCTACTTAAGCACTTTGCAACGGAAAGATGCTCCAGGTCTTAGATTCAATAATACTGCAAGGATGGAGGTTTTATGTAAGAAAGCCATGAGATTATGAGATTATGATGAACCCCTCATGCCCACCAAGCCAATTGCTCACTACAGGGAGGTGATGGGCAAGTCATTGCCTATCAGCCATAGGCCTATCCACATGCCCCCTCCCCAGACTTCTTTGCCTCCACTCTTCCAATCAGTGATGGAGAACCAACTTGTCAAACCATTCACCACTGACCATAAGATGGTGTATTCTTACCTTGGGCCACTTCTTTTTCCATATAAAACATATGACTAAATGCACCTTTTGAAGGACTGTCTATTTGGAGGATTTCTCCTAACCAACGCTGTCAAGGCCATAAAGTCATTTCAGTGGCAAGAATTCTAATTTTGGGGAGAATTAGTTTGCATTGTGAAGTAAGAAGTTTCTATTCTGTTTTATACCTTGTTTTCTGAAGTAAGGGAGAGTGTTATGGCTATTTTGCATCTTTTCTGACAGTTTGATTTTTATGGACTGTGTTATCTGGATCCTTTGCTTTTGCTTGCATTTGAACAATATGTGGTACTAGTAGGAGATCAAAGGCAAGAGTAGAGACAGGGTGAGAATGTATTTCTCAAAAATCCACTCTGCTAGGTCCCAGGTTGGCAGTGACTGCCTTTCTCTTAATAAATCCAAGGTTCCTACCACATGTTCTGAAAACCACTCTGCCCTGTTGCCCCTTCAGGCATAGCTGTATTAGAGCACCATCATCCCTGTTGGATTCCCTTAACCCTGCTCACAGTTTTATAAACTGTCCCTTGATAAGAATATTTTAACACCTCATTCTAGTGTGACATCTTTTTCCTGTTGGGTCCCAGGTTGATATACCTGATTAATGTGAATTGACACCTGGTTGGTGGATACGCAGTTTGTTGGTATAATTACATGTTTGAGCATGGGACCAAAAATTGATTGTGGACAATAGTAAACCTATCAACATTCTAAAAGGCCTTATAGCTCCTCTAAATTGGCTGTATGGCATTCAATATAGTCCATAGGCTATGGCTGCTAAACTTGTTCATGATCATCTGAATTGAGCTGCAGAACACTGAAGGACACCCAGTTCATGATCTTGGCGCCAAATGTGTTCTTCCTTCTTTCCTTTGTGTGACAATAGTCTTCCTTCTTTGTGATGATCATTGTCAATTTCCCCTGCCAGCATGGTGACTCCTTTCCTTGCTTACTCCTCTCTTGGCACAAGCAGCCTGAAATGTCTCAGCAACAATGTAGTGTGAAGTTTAATGGGACTCTTACTGTACCTTCCAAGGTGGAAGGGGTATAATCTAATTAGCCAGCAGGTGGTTGGTGGGTCTCCTCAAGGAATGATGCTGTACTGGGGACTCAGTGTTGATCTTTGCTGCTGGCAGGTTGGACATTTGGCAACAGTACCTAAATCAGCCTAAAGTGTGGGAGCCCATGGTGTTAGGTCATATAAAGGCTCTATCACTCTACTCTGACTGTGTGCTCATTGTGCCAAGTCGAGGTAGCTGATGTCAGAGGGTGGCTACTGCTACTTGGCTCAATCATTCTGAGACCCTGGATGTTTAGTGTCTCTTCCATGGTGTATAATATCTGGGAAGCATTGATTTACAACCCCCAAATCTTTACCCTTCTTGCCAACATCCATAGGCCTATCCAGACTTCTTTGCCTCCACTCTTCCAATCAGTGATGGAGAACCAACTTGTCAAACCATTCACCACTGACCATAAGATGTTGTATTCTTACCTTGGGCCACTTCTTTTTCCATATAAAGCATATAACCAAATGCACCTTTTGAAGGACTGTCTATTTGGAGGATTTCTCCTAACCAATGCTGTTAAGGCCATAAATTAAAGGGGCTGGAGTGCTGCAATTTTCCACTTTGGGCTTGCATTCCATACTGAGCTAACCCATTTATGAATTATACTCTTCCTGATTTTCCTCTGACCCTAGCCCTCTCTGATATGGCTATCAGTATGAAGTGAGGGAGAGTTGCTGGTAAAGGAGTGTAGGATGGACCATCTTCTTGTGCAGTTTGCTTGTGCTTTCAGGCTCTGTTCAGGCCCAATCCTGGTTATACCACCTCTACTTAAAGTGGACTGCTGCTAGACCTGCTCAGCCTTATGATTTGGTGGGTCTGACAGAACCAGCACATGATAACCAGTTATGGATGCATGGTTGCTTGATATCCCCTCACACCAGAATATGTTTCATCTCCTTGGTAAATGGAAGTGTCCTCTGGGTTTTCTAGGAGAGTATATTCTGCTGGTGCGTTTTTCGGCCTCGTGTAGTATATCCACTCTCCATCCATGGTACTCTCCCAGTTCCGGTTTGCGAATGCTTTCTAGGTCTTGGTTTTGCGGCGTGTTGGAGTATAGTCTTTTTCCTCCCTTAGTAAGTATAAGTACCATCCTAGCTAGGTTATATTGTGACTGGAACCTAGTTATTGGAATTCTGGAGTGAATAACTGGAAAATGAAAAGCTGACTTGATTGGGCAGGAGAATGATGCACCTATTTCTGAACTTCTTGTTGTGTGTAGTTAGTTATTTGATATTTTTTAAATAATCAATAAATAATTTCCAAAGGCGTCTTTTTGAAAATCACTGGTAAAGTAAATGTAAAGTAAAAAAAACAAAAACCGAAAAGCAAAAAAACACAAAAAGTCTTTCTGTTACAGGTTTTTCATGACTATACAGACGTTGGAGTGCTTTCCTTGTAGGTTTGGTAGAACGCGGCCCAGTGCCTTCTATAGTCAATTATATTTTGCTGGATGGTTTGAAAAAGTAAACTTTTGAAATGACATTTTACTTTAGAAAATTTAGCTGCTTTTAAGAACCAAGGTTCAGTTTTAGAGAACAAAAGTATCTTTCTTCATGACACGATCAAAGTTTCATGAATATTTTATAAAATTGAATCATGGCCATTGCAGTTTTCTCCTAGGTTGCTGGGAAATTGAGATACTGAAAGTTACTATGTAAAATTAAAAGTTGCAAATTTGTGTTTGAAAGTGACCAAAAAGTTTATTTGCACCAGAAAACCGAAGTAATTAACTATCATCAGAATCAGATATGAGCTTATAAAATGTCTTCAAATAAAATTGTCTCTTTTTTATACTCAAAGAAGAAAAAGGTAAAGGGAACAATTCTTAGCTCCCTTGTTTCACATCATAATGATTGTGATTATATAGTGTGAGTGTTATTCTGTATACACAAGAGCATTACTTATACTTTAGAAAATCCATCCGTCTGAAGTAAAAATACAAGGTTCTTCCTGCTGTAGTAATTTTCAATTGCTGATTCTATTAAAATTTTTTTTTCAATTGGAAAAAGGATAGAATAATAAAAGTGAATATTTGAACCCTATTTGATTTAAAGCAGTATATTGCATTCTAAAAATGCAGGTATGGGCGGACCATGGTGGCTCAGCAGGCAGAGTTCTTGCCTGCCATGTGAAGATGTGGGTTTGATTCCCAGTGCCTGGCCCATGGGGAAAAATAAATAGCATTGCTTTAAAAAAATGCAGGTATGTCTCTCTGTTTTTTCTTTACAGTTAATGAATGTACGGTCATAGAATACTTTGAATACATCTGGATTATCAAGCCAGGAACAAATTATTTCAATTAAAACAATTCTTTAGCAAATCTGTCAAAAATTTTGTATCTAGAAATATAGTTAAACTGTGGGACCTTGCTATTTTCCAATTAGAGAATAGTGAAGCCAACTTTTGAAGTGAAAAACATTTTATCAGCATCATAGTTTAAGAAGTTTTGTTGTTGGTGGTGCTAAAGGATTTTATTTAGCACGTTTAAACATTTCACAGAATTTTCTTGTCACCTAAGAGAGGTAGAAGATAAAAAGAACCAATAGTAAGGGTGAGGAACTGTGGTGTCAGAATGAAAATAAAGCACGACTTTGAAACTCTTTGTCAGAAGCAGAGACAGAACAACATCCAGGAGTGTTACTAGAATTCCATAGCCATATGGGCATGTTCTAGTATGCTAGCTGCTAGAATGCAATATACCAGAAATGGAATGGCTTTTAAAAAGGGGAATTTAATGAGTTGCTACTTTACAGTTCTAAGGCTGAGAAAATATCCCAATTAAAACAAGTCTATAGAAATGTCCAATCAAAGGCAGCCATCCAGGGAAAGATATCTTGGTTTAAGAAGGCCGATGAAGTTCAGGGTTTCTCTCTCAAATGAGAAGGCACATGGTGAACACAATTAGGGTTTCTCTCTTGGCTGGAAGGGCACATGGCAAACATGGTGTCATCTGCTAGCTTTCTTTCCTGGCTTCTGGTTTCGTGAAGCTTCCTGGGAGGCATTTTCCTTCTTCATCTCCAAAGGTCCCTGGCTTGTGGACTCTGCGTCATGGTGCTGCAGCATTCTCTGCTCTCTCTGAATCTCCCATTCTCCAAAATGTTTCCTCTTTTATAGGACTTCAGAAACTAATCAAGACCCACCCAAATGGGTGGAGACATATCTCCTCTAATCCAGTTTAACCACCAATCTCGATTAGGTTACATCTCCAGGGAGATGATCTAATGACAAACAGTATTGAATAGGGATTATTCTGCCTTTACAAAAGGGATTTAGATTAAAACATGGCTTTTCTAGGGGATATACATCCTTTCAAACAACCACAGGGCATGAGGACAGTTCTTGTATTTTCATAATTAGGAAGGATTCAAGTGTTCAGATGGCAGATACTGGAAAGACTGGATTTCACTTTAAAGGGAAAGGAAGAAACCAACCAGATATAGATAAGGAGGCCACGCACAATGGTGTTTTCATCCCTGCCAGCTTGGTGTTCCTCAGCAAAGAAATCATTGTAGTAATTCTCATGGCAGAGATGGAATCCCGATACAAATTCACATAGATCTGCTTTTTCAGCAATAAAGCTCTTACACTTGAAGGAGATCAATATTGGCATTATCCTGAGAGACAGAAACAATAAAAAAGTACCATAGCTATATTATTTCTTTCAAATGTTCTTTTTTCATGTCTGGGAAAGTAAAATAGAGGTAAGGAGTGACATATTTTTGTAACATCCTGGTGCCCTAAGCAATGCAGCCCTTTAGAATAACTCTATTAAGTAGAATTACTCAAATTGGATCATCAGGAGTTGAAGGGAGAATATAAGAACACCTGAGTGAGCACAGGGATAAATATTCTTAATAAAGAAACTTTTCCTTAGTTGTAATATTGTCAACTCTACGGAAACTACCCTGGGATCAGTTCTCTACCCACATTTTTTATAGACTTTTTAGAGTAATGAAAACATACCAAATGTGGAAATATCTGCAGCCTTTGGTCATCCCTTTGATGCCTCTGGGTCTCAGTTTTCCCATATGGAAAAACAAAGGGCTAGAACTCAAAGATCACTAAAGTCCATCACACTTTAACATTATGGGAGCCCTTTATTGCACTACTCCTCAACTTTTTCTGTTTTGTACTCAAATCCACCTTAATTTCTTCTGGTCAATCCTGGAAAAGTCGCCCTGATGTTTGTTGCCAAGAAGGAGACGCTTCTAGAGACTGTTACTCACAATTACTACATCATTATTATGAATACCAGACAACCTGCCTTCATCAATGGTTTGGATGGAATCACATCCCTGCAAAGACATGTTCAAGTTCTAAACCCTAATCCGATGGATATGAACCCATTTAAAAATAAGATCTTTGATGCTTCATTAGTCCAGATGAGGTCAAACTGAATCAGGATTGGCCTTAATCCAAAATAACTGGAGTCCTTCTAAGCAGAGGAAATTAGGATTCAGGATTGAGGAGACAGAATGGGAGAAAGATAGCCATGTGACAGAAGTAGAGATTGAGTTAAGGATGGTCAGCAAGCCGCTACCAGAAAGCTACAGACTTCAGAAAAAACATGTTCCTGCCGACATCTTGATTTTAAACTTCTAGCCTCCAAAACAATGAGATAATAAATTCTTGTTTTGTTGTTTAAGCCAAGTAGTCTTTGACACCCTATTACAACAGCCCAATCAAACAAAAGCAGTTGGGGCGGGGAGGGTTGAGCAAACATGAATGCGACAGTGAACCATTGGATGTAAAGGAATCAGCAAGGATAGTCACCAAGATAAGAAGAATAGTGCATATCACGTTGGCTTACCTTTGTTTTCCTTTGCTTACTCTCTTTCCTTTTCGCCTTCACATGTGGGAGAATTCCAGGAATTTTATGCCTAAACTGTATAGGAATAGTGAATAATTATAGCCATTTTCTGACAAGATGTGTCCTCAAACATACATATTTCAGTTTCAGGTTTGAGAAGTCAAACTTCCTGCTGGCATTAAAAAAATCAAGTGATTGATGCACATGAAATGTGATGGTATTTAAAGATAGGCATCACTTGCACAGACGAGAACTAAATGTAGCTGATCCTAAATTTAATGTGGATATTGTTGTTTTTCTTCCATTGAATTAGAAAAGGATCACTGGTGAACTCTACTGCCACTGAAATGAATTCAAACATTCTCTATGGTCATTTTCAGGGACTCCAGGGGAGTCATTCCATAGAACACCAGATATTCAGTGCAGATTATAGAAATATGAAGAGAGGAAAACAATGTAGCCTGTTGTTTGAAATGAAAAGGAGTTTTAAATTTGTGAAGGGTAGCAAATGAGTCACTCATCAGAAAGGGAGGGAGGTGAGAAAATGTGAATTTATAGACCAGCAGATTGCCACTGTACCCTACTATTAAGCACAAAAGTAGAAGATATTATGAATTGTTGATAGTTGCTTGCCCTAAATCTTGACAGTGCATGAGGATTTTGGGTAAATTACATTGATATTTAGAAAATTGCAGTTTATAAAAGGCAAGAGTGAAATAAACTGGCATATACTAAGACAAGTAAATGTACAAGCCTACCTTACAGAAAATATGTTCAGGGTCTCAATGATGTTAGGTCGATAGGGACCTAACTACTTTTACCTTAGCCAGCAATGCTCTGTCAAATGTGAGGTGGCCCAGTCTCAATTGTCTTGTTAAAGGGCCTTCGATGAAATGAGGGAAAATTGGGAAGAAAATGACTTAACCCCATGGTCTTTTCTGTTACTTGCATCTATACAGAGTAGCTTGTAGTATCAAATTACTACTTACTGATGCCTTACAGTGCTTCACCAATTTAAAGTTGTTCCTGACAAAAGCTAGAGCTTACTGCCCAGACTCTGTCACTAACGATATATCTGATATTTTTATGGAGAAAGAAATGGAAAATGAAAAGACCGGCAAAAAATACTAGTGAAAAGTACTGGAAAAGATTTGTTCATTCATTCATTGAGCAAACATTTATTAGGTATTTCCGTGTTCTATGAAAGTTCCTAGCAATCAGAAAGAAAATATGGTAAATAGTGTCCCTCTTCTGAAGGAACTTGAGATATTAAGAAGAAGCAGAGCTGTCAACAAAGAATTCAGATGCCCTGTGCTAAGTGCATAAGTGTGTAAGCTGCATTCACAGGTGCTCTAAAAGCCTAGCAGGGGAAAGAAAGACACCCCGTTTGCCTTTCAGGAGCATTTCTCCACCACTACCTTTGTTTCCTGATGTGTCATTGGTAATTTGCAAACCAAAAAAACAAAAATTGCAGCACCAGCATTTGCAAATGATTTCCTTTTGTTATATATATAAAATAAAATATATTTTTCATTATATAAATATAGCATAAATAATATAATAAAATTATAAAAATAATAAATATAATATAATAATTATAATAAAATTATAAAATAATATTATATAAATATAATGGAAATATATTTCATTAAACAATTGAATTTTAGAGCCTATACATGGATAGATTTCTAAATGGAGCAACACAAAGTATTTCACATTTTTATATTTCCTTCTACTCAACAGTCCGCCTGTATGTTTTGCTTCTTATAAACAAACATATTGGATTATAGTAACAATACTCAAGTCCAAGTTCAGTGCTTGAGTATTTTCAATATCTACTTTGAGAACATCATAAAGCAGCAGCAGTTAATTTTCTTGAACATTTTATTTCCACTCAGAGCTTAGCAATTTACTTAGCTTCACATTATTCTGTCACAAATGATAACCAAATGACCTACCTAAGTAGCAAAAGCCATAAAATTACTAAAAGCCAAGTTAATGGAATTTAGAAAGTCAATATCAAATAACTATACTGGTACACATTTGTATTGGACCCTAACAAAATATGCCAAAATGACAAATTTTAAAAGAATGAGGTCTTTGGGCAGAACAGGAAGAGAAGTTTTATCACAAAAAATTATGAAGAATGTAGATAAAAAGAAATTCGGGGTGCTGCGATAGTGGCTCAGTGGCAAAACTCCCACCTGCCATGCTGGAGAACTGGGCTCAACTCCCGGCAACTGCCCATGCAAAAAAGAAAAAAATGGGCCACAATATTAGCTGAATAAAGGAGGAAAGGGGAGTAGAAGTTCACAGCTGATGATAGTTTAGGATAATACATTTACCACTGTATCACAAATCTGTTCACCTCATTCAAGAGCTCAGCATCAGGTTCTCCAGCTATTTTTGCTCCTGTCCCTCTGAATTTCTTTATATAGAACACAAACCTACATTTATATTAACAATATTTATATTGCTATTTAATTTGATGGTTAAGTAAGCAATAGAAAAAGATTCTTAGGTCCAGACTGACTTCAAACCATCTCAATACCCCTGGAAACAGGGGCTAAAAATGAGTCATTAAAAAACAGTATCCAAAGTGCACTATATTATCTAATGTGATTGATAAAACAAGTAAACTTTGGTAATCTTCAATGGAAAATGCCATAGTATTTGAAAAATAAGAGTGTTTTGATGCTGATTTTTATCCAAGTGGTACTCCAAGTCATTAAGTTGGACTAAATTCCAAACTCACGCTTACTTGCACACCTCAATTTAATAATCCAATAAATGAGAAAAAAAGACAAAGAATGAAAACAGCATTATACAGCACAGCAGCTTTGTTTGGCTCCTTTTGGATAAATCTTCACTTTCTCCATGGTTTTACTTAGAAATCCAGTTGTAGAATCAAACTGTGAATCCATTTCAGCTAGTAATTTATTTTGATTTTTAACTTCATGGCCTATTTCAATGGAAAGAGATTTTATAGCAGTTACTTTGTTTCTCAGACTTTCAGTGAACCTCTCATTTTTTTCTTTGCAGGCACTATACCCACTATTAGCATAGCTGTAGTTGCACTAGATACCAGGAGGTACTCCTTCACCCAGGCCTGAACGCCTCATCCTGCCAGAGGATGAGGGAAAAGGCAGGGGTGGGGTTAGGTAGGAAGGGGATCACCCGGACGGCATCTTCAGTGCCCTGCAGAACACCCGCTTCTTCCCCTGAAGTCCTTTTCTTATATTTTAGAATGTACTCCAGTTTATTTTTGTGTTTACTTGGACTTGTTTGCCTTCAGGTGTTTTTCTGGGATAGAGACAATGAGGAAGTGTTAAAGCTAGCAGGAAGGGGTTGCAATTGCACAGAATCTTGATTCATCTTTCTTTATCTATGTCACTGCAAGAAGAAAGTGTTTTAATAGCTGAGAGGAAGAAGAAAATACATAGCAGCCCAAAGGTGAGATTTTTCTTCTCTTACTTTTAACTATATCTATATTAAATTTTTATAAGAAAGAAAAGAAAAGTTAGTAGAAAACACTCTGTATTGGTGTGATGGTGGCTCAGTGGCAGAATTCTCGCCTGCCATGCCAGAGATCCGGGTTCGATTCCCAGGTTCTGCCCATGCAAACAGCAACAACAACAACAACAAAACAAAAACACTCTGTATTTATGTTCTCTTTATTCCTCTGCAAAATTTTTTTGGTATGGTTCATTAAATTCTGGACATACAAATTTTTATGTCACTCATGAAAGTGCCTCATGCTGGAAAAAAATGATACATACTGATCTACATTATTTAGAGAATGCTGAAGAAAGAAAAACCATCTGCCACCTTGCGGTGATTGGGATCACAATGTTTTATGAAGGTTGCTTACATGATTAGATACGTATATCAGATTTGTTCCTCTTCTGGGTGTGTAGAAGATTTTTTGTTGTTGTTGGTTGAAAACAGCCAAAGGAATAACAATAAGGATATAAATAGTTCCAGCCAGAAATGAAAGGGCTTGAGGTGAGATGGGTCAAGGGTATCAATACAGAGACTAGGATACAGATATGAGATATATTTGTTGGTAAAATGAATTTATATTGCTAACCAACTTCTTCAGGTTTCTGCCTTTTAAGTTTCGATTAGAAAGATCAGGACAGATTTGGGGAGTGGGGACAAGATGACAGATGAAATTTAGAACACGGTAGAGTTTAGGATACCTTTGTAACTGATGGAAGGAAAACATGTAGATCTACATGTAACAGTCCGTGTTAAGGTATGGGTATAAGGATAGTGCTATTTCCTGAAGGGATAAACTTGAGAGTTATTGACTTGTATGTGGAAATTTAAAATATGGACCTGGATCCAAACAGAAAGAGACTAACACGATACGGAGTAAACTGTGGATCTGAGTGGCTGAAAAAGAGAAAATATTTTTTGATTAATCTTGAGAAGGAGGACTCTGATATCTAAGCAAAAACACTGGAACAAATGCAAGAACAAAAAGATGGGAGAGCTTGAAGAAGAGAAAGGAAGTGTCAGCAGTAACAATCAAGCACAGCAGAGAGAACAAATTTAGTAAAATACTGGAAAATGCCATTAGGATCTGCTGGTTAAGAATCACTGATGACAGTAGTGAGGGCAGAATTATCAAAATGCTCAAGAAGGAAGCCAGATTGCAGTGCATTGAAAAGTTAGTGGAAAGTGGCAAGAGACATAACGCAAATTTACCCCAGGACATATGATTTCTTGGAAAAACTCCCACTAGAGTGACACTTCGAGTTTCTCTGGTTCCCTCTCTCCAGTCAGGAAATAACATTTAGTATGTTGTGGGCAAAAAACTATATTTGTAGTGCCACAGTCTGGGCAGTTAACATTAGTTTTATCACAAATAACCCTCACATCTCAGAAGATTAATAAAATAATGGTTTAATTCTCATTATGCGAAGCCTGGTCAGGTGGCTTTCCTCCAATGGTGACGGAGGTCTCTAGCCTCCTTCCATGCTGTGTAACGGTATCTTCATCACATTATTTTAAAGTGTCCAATACACCACTCAATCAGCAGAAGGAATGGACATGGAGAATGAACATGAATCACACCCTGGAATCTAGGGATAGCATATCACTTCAGTTCAGAAATACACTTCTTCCACTTGCTTTCCATTGGCAGGAACTAGTCACATGGCCCCGTAAAGATACAAGGAGGTTTGTGAATGCAGTTTAGCAGAGTGCCCAGGAAGAAGGACTGGATTTGGTGATGACTATCC
The DNA here is from genome assembly GCA_004026745.1 of Myrmecophaga tridactyla. NCBI lineage: Eukaryota > Metazoa > Chordata > Mammalia > Pilosa > Myrmecophagidae > Myrmecophaga > Myrmecophaga tridactyla. Next base: position 167,319 of record PVIY010000915.1, read on the forward strand.
AGTTAGTTTCTACCAAAGTCAGGCCTTCTGGTCACCATATATCTCTTTCATTCACAGCTCGCCCTCTGCCGCCCCTCCCTCCCCCCCAAAAAACACATATAGAAAATATTCCCCCGTTCCTTAGGGAGATAACTGAAAGTTCTGCTAGTTGCTCTATCAGCTCAAAATTTACGCTATCTGGGTGATGCACAGTCCTATCCTTCAAACCCATATCAGGCTCCCTGTGTTCTGGCAATCTATAAACTAAAAAGACAAGCAATCTGCTCTCCACACTACATACAATAAAGAATGTTGGCACAGGAACTTGAACACAACACTAACCATCCCTAATTAGAAGGGACTAAATGGGAACATGCAGCAGGCCTTGTATGCAAATCATAAAATCCCAGTGGACAGACATTGTGAAGTTTCAGGTCTCTGGGAAGAAATCCTTTGTCCATTGTTCTACCTAGCACCTGGCTCTACCCTGTGACAGAGGCTTTTTTGTCCATAATTCTATTCGGCCACATCAAAAATAAGTGTTGGACAAAATGTGGTATATACATACAATGGAATATTATGTAGCAGTGAGACGAAATGACATCCTGAAGCTCATGACAAGATGGATGAGCCTTGAGGATATAACAATGAGTGAAATAAACCAGACACAAAAGGATAGATACTGTATGATTCCATTTTTATTACCACGGTAAAATAAGAGGTGTATAATACAAAATATAGGGGACTTAGAGATACACAGAAGCTAGAGATGAGTGAACCGTTCGCTAATGAGGATGGTCTCAAATGTAGGGGAATAGATAGAAGTGAAGGCAGTTCACTAGTGAATCTATAAGTAATATTACCCTATTGAAGGTGAACATAATTGAAAGGGGTTATATAGACCCATCTGTACCACCGATTAATACTACAAATATAAATAAGTTCTTGCATGAACTACTTCAAAGATATGAATCTTGTACAGTGTATAAATTTGGAGTATGGGGGAAAACTGCGATTGCATACTATGGGCTATGTTTAACAGGAAAACATCAACAGTACCACAGCAACACCAGAGGTAAATAAGGCGGGCAGGGAACATAATAGTTAAGGGGTGGTTTAGATTTCCTATTTGGTAAGGGTGTATTTGTTAGTTATCTTTCTCTTGAGAACAATGAAATTATCTAAAATTGCGAGTGTTGATAGACTGTTGACATTAGACATTATACATGGTGCTTAATGAATGGAGGTGACTGAAGGATGCACTGACTGAGAAGTAGATTGGTGAATAATGGTGTATACATATGATAGAACATTGTGCTGCTACAAAAAGGAACGAAGTTGAGAGGTACGCAACATTGTGAATGAAGTGGGACATTTGGTGAGGTAAAATAAGCCAGAAACAAAAGAGCAATTATTTTTGGTTTTATTTAGACAATATTTATAAGAAAAAAGGATCAGGATTGTAAGCTCTTATAGCAGTAACATTTAACTCAGAGTGACAATTATTATTTCTGGATTTTGACAGGTTGTTTTATATATGTATAACCTGGTAGTCAGAGTAAAGAATGAAGCCAATCAAGGATTATGGATTAGGGATTAAGGGAATTCAGAATAAAGGGATGATAAAGACATTGTCTATATTTTTGAACCTCATCTACTCTTTGAGATCAAAAGAAGGAAGGTTTATTTTGTCCAGAGCCAAAACTTTCTGTAGCACATAATCTAACTCAACCTGTGTGGATAAATCACTTAAACAATCCAAACACATGGAGCCCAGAATAAGAATGAGACCCTTTAATTCTGTACAGTTTAATGAAATGCCGGGATACATCCCAGAGTAAATTAAGCAGATAAACAAAAATATTGGCAAAGTCCCTCGAGGAATGGGAGAAAAAACATGGAATTATTAAACTTTACCATGCAGGAAACCTCTGATACTGTGTCAAACATTAGGGACTCCCAAATCAATAAGCCAAGCCCTTGATCTTGAGGTTTGCTCTTGTGAAGCTTATGTATGTCTCACAGAAGCTTAGTCTACCTATAGGTATACCTAAGAGTCACCTTTGGAGGACCTCTTCTGTTGCTCAGATGTGGTCTCTCTCTCTCTATGACCAACAAGCGAAATCATTGCCCCCCTCACATGGGACAAGATATCCAGGGGGGAAAGTCTCCCTGATGATGTGGGAGATGACTCCCAGGGAGGAATCCAGACCTGGTACCATGAGATCAACAATTTTATCCTGACCAAAAGGGGGAAAGAAGTGTAACTAATAAAGTATCAGTGGCTGAGAGAGTTCAAACAGAGTTGAGAGGCTACTTTGTAGGTTGCTCTTACACAAGCTTCGATTAGACATTACTATCTATCATAACATGCCAAACCCCAACCAAAACTGATCCTGCTAATCCTAAAGAACACTAGGGCATTACATAAGATTCTACAAAGGTTCCATGCACTAAGGTAACTTTCCAGAAACCTACAACTTCCAGGTGGGTCCCTGGACCATATAAGTCTTGAAATGCCCAGGGGGCCAGCCTCTCCAAAACATCATCTAGCTCCATCCTCCATCCCATATTATCAAAAGCCCCTTCCAACATGAAAAAGTTAGAATGGGCATAACCCAAATACCCTAAAGAGTGTATTTGAAGAAAAAATATGTAAATTTTTCACAACATGCAGAGCCTTGGAAAGGGCCTGTGCGAGCAAGAAAGTTCAAAGGTGACGGTGGAGCTATATAAAGAAGGTAGGATTTAACAAATGAGTATAAGTGCTGAATCATTAAATTGATATCTCTTTTAGTCTCCAGTACCTTAGAGCAGCTAGAAGTAAAAACCTAAAGTTGTGGAATTATAACCCATACCAAACTCTGAAAATTGTTTTATGATGTGCTTTGAAGTTTATTGCTTTTTTTGGTATATATGTTATTTTTCACAATAAAGAAAAAAATATTTCTTCTAGTCTCCAGTGTTTTGGAGCAACTAGAAGGAAAAATCTGAAATAGTGGAAAGGCAACCTTTTCTAGTTTGCTAGCTGCTGGAATGCAATATACCAGAAACAGAATGGCTTTTAAAAAGGGGAATTTAATAAGTTGCTCGTTTATAGTTCTAAGGCTGAGAAAATGTCCCAATTAAACAAGTCTATAGAAATGTCCAATCTAAGGCATCCAGGGAAAGATATCTTGTGTGGTAGTTAGATTCAGTTGTCAACTTGGCCAGGTGAAGGCACGTAGTTTTGTTGCTGTGGACATAAGCCGATGGTGTTTGAACCTCATCTGTTGCTAATTACATCTGTAGTCGGCTAGGAGGCGTGCCTGCTGCAATGAATGACATTTGATTTAATTGGCTGGTGCTTAAATGAGAGAGCTCAATGGAGCACAGCCCAAGCAGCTCAGCATACCTCATCTCAGCACTCACAGCTCAGCCCAGGCCTTTGGAGATGCAGAAAGAAATCACCCTGGGGAAAGTTGTTGGAACCCAGAGGCCTGAAGAGAAGGTCAGCAGAGATTGCCCTGTGCCTTCCCATGTAAGAAAGAACCTCAGTGGAAAGTTAGCTGCCTTTCCTCTGAAGAACTAACAAAATAAATCCCCTTTTATTAAAAGCCAATCCATCTCTGGTGTGTTGCATTCCAGCAGCTAGCAAACTACAACACCTTGGTTCAAGAAGGTCGATGAAGTTCAGGGTTTCTCTCTCAAGTGAGAAGGCACATGGCGAACACAGTCACAGTTTCTCTCTAATCTGGAAAGACCATGATGAACAAAATCAGGGTTCCTCTGTGAACCTGGCATCATCTGCTAGCTTCTTCTCCTGGCTTCCTGTTTCATGAAGCACCCCGGAAGGCATTTTCCTTCTTCATCTCCAAACGTCGCTGGCTGGTGGACTCTGCTTCTCATGTCTGTGTCATTCTGCTCTGCTCTCACTGAATCACTTTCATTCTCCAAAATGTTTCCTCTTTTATAGGACTCCAGAAATTTATCAAGACCTACCCAAATGGGTGGAGACATGTTGTCACCTAATCCAGCTTAACAACCACTCTTGATTAAATCACAGAAGAAATGGCTGCCTTCACACAATGGGATTAGGATTAAAACATGGATTTTCAAGGGTACATACATCCTTTCAAACCAGCACAAAACCCATAACAAATTCTGAAATCTGTTCTGTAACTATTTATTGAAGCATTCTTTGAAAATCATTGCTTTTTTTCTCTTTTCTTTGTATATATGTTATATTTAAAAATAAAAATGTTTTAAAAAATAAGTGCTGGACAAATAATTATGCCTATTGAATAATTATGGAGCTATTTCAATTTAGTCTCCAGTGTATTTGAACAGGCAGAAGGAAATACTTGAAATTG